>JAODAL010007615.1:0-123764 GCA_025379985.1 Phyllomedusa bahiana
TAGTGTTGTAAATATTTTAAAGGGGTCTAGTTTTTCTCAGATGGCATCACTTTGGGGGTATCAAACTGCGGCCCCTCAAAGCCACGTAGAATGGAGTGGTCCCCAAAAAAAATGTATTTGCAAATTTTCTTAAAAATGTGTAAAATGCTCTAAATTCTAACCCTCTAATGTTGTAAAAAAAAAAAAAAGACTTTTAAAAAAATGTGCCCAACCTATAGTGGACATAGGGAAAGATGCTAGTTATAAACTATTTTTGTGGTGAATTAATTTTCGTCTTGCACGCAGAAATTTTCAACTTTAAAAACCCTATTTTTCCAAATTTTCATAAAATTTATATTTTTCAAAAAACAAACAAGGATTGTTTGGTAAAAATTTCTTACTAATTTAAAACCCAATGTTTTCACGAGAAAAAAATTCGAATCACATGGAAGGGTAAAAGTGAAAAAAGTTATTTCAAAAAAATTGACATGTCAGATTTCAAAAATAGGGCTGTGTCGGGAAGGAAAAACAGGTGGGTCCTAAGGGGGTTAAAGGTTAGTTAACTGCCAAGTGCTGGAGGACACTGATACGGGGCGTTGACCGGAAATCAATTAACAGAGCAGAGTATGACAGGTTACGGTGAAAACAAATATAAAAAAAAATATGGCCATGTTCGGTGGCCAGAGCTCAAGCGGGGTATGTCGGGGAAGCCCTGCGGTAATTTTAACCCCTTGTCCGCGAATCCATGCCTTTTTTAATACACCCAAAATTTTGCTTGCCTTAGGGGCGTGTTTGACATTGCTGCTGATTGTAGTCTATACAAAAAGAACACCAGATTTTTCCCAAACAAGGAATTTTCCCCCTTTTTTTCACCCCCAGGAATAGTTTCCTGCAGTTTTACCCAGATGCATAACTTTACTTTTAAACCCAAATTTGCCCTCATTTGCCAATGGATCCCAAGCACTCAGTGGTCCGGCTGTTTGAAAATTTTGGCATTTTTCCTAGATTACCTCCCCCTACATAGCTTGGTGTCATCTGCAAAAATAAAAAAGTGCTATTAACCCCTCCCCTTATAATTAATAAATACTGGAAATAAAAAAAGGGACCCAAAAATGAACCCTGCGGAAACCCCCCTCTAACCGGAACACTCAGAGTAGGAGTCATTTACGACCGATACCCGGTTTTTAAATCCAATTATCACTTTATTTCTAAACCCAAAATTTTTTAATTTACCCAATAAATGCTTTGGGGGACATGTCAAAACGTCTTTGCAAAGTCAAAAAACACTATATCCAAAGTGCAGAGCAACGCTGAGGCGTTCTTTGGACCAGAAAAACAAAGAATATTAACAAAGGTATTGAAATTTTTATACAAATACATTCAAAGGTTAAAAACATTATTTTCACAATCAAAAAAAATGGGGAAAACCCCTTTAAAATGGCCTGCATTATATCGTCCAAATGGGGGTTCTCTTTGTTTTTAAAAAGGCAACATATTAAGCGGGGAACCGATGAAGTAACTTGGAAACAATCATCCCTTATATTTTTAATTGCATTTCATCTTTGTAAATAAAGAAAAATAGCAATCATGTGCCCCACTTGGTAAGCCAAGAGTGTAATTCCGCTCCAGACGCCTTTGATGTCATGTCCTCAGCTGTCTTAGTAACATAAGTATTGAAATCTAGATCGAAAAGGAGAATCATTTTAAATGCACAAGAAAATGTGTGCGATTGCTGTATATTTTACAGTTGGAGGGTTTATAACCATGAACATAATGCAGATATCATACTGTCATATACTTTAAGTACTAAAAGCAGTTTTGTTTGTATTTTTTGCTCAAGGTAACAGTGCAACGAACTCCTTTGCAGACAATTTTGAGGACACCGTGTCTTTTTTACCTCCAATCGTCTTAAGTTTTGGCCTTCCTCCAGGCTACCCATCCACTACACCCCCGAACTTCACACTGAGCTGCAAGTGGCTTTCACCAACACAGGTTATATTTTTATTTACTATACTGACAAGATTTTTTAAAGAGAACCGGTCACATAAATTATGCCCCCTTGCTGAGAGCAGCACAAGCTAGTGTCAGACCTGCTGTTTCCAGGGCTGTGTCCCTTATTCTATAAGATGCAGCAGTTTCAGAGCATTTACTACTCAAATCTGGTAGTTTGCAGCCTGTTCTACCAGAAAAGAGTCCACTTAATTCATGAGCAGGTGTTAGCCCTGCCCAATGGAGGCTAGCCCAGCTCACTCACAGCTGATTCAACCTTTTACCTTGAACAGGTAGAAACCTATGAATAACTGTCAGGTGGGCGGGGCTAGCCACAGGTGGGCAGAGCTAACACCTGTTCATGAATAAGCCGGACTCTTTTCTGGTACAGCAGGTTGCAAACTGCGAGGTTTGACCATTAAATGTTCTGAAACTACGGTATCTTATAGAATAAGGGACACAGCGATAGAAACAGCATGTCTGTCACTAGTCTGTGCTGCCCTCAGCAAGGGGGGCATAATCTATGTGACAGGTTCACTTTAAACATGCTGTTTATATTTATGGATTCTTCACCATTTTTCACACCTCCAGTTGGGAAAAATACATACGGTATATAATACAACATGTGTTGCAACATGCTATGATTTTCTTTATTTCATGGATTTTATATGAATTAGTAGAACAAACTTCAATATGCTCTAAATACTTAGAAGCAGTCTATAGGCTCCATATTATGGATCTGACAACTGCAGTATTCACGTGCCTTTCTCTTGAGATAACTGCTTACATGCTGTTCACTTCCTGAGCAGTGATGTCAAATGAATGGTATATGACCACTGTAGACACCATTTAACATATAATATCAGTCCATAAAATTAATAAAATAGAGGAATTGCTGGTATACTAAAATAACTTCTTAGTTATACAAACCAATTCCAAAAAGAGTTGAGACGCTTTGCAAAATTTAAAGAAAATAAGACTGTAAGAATATGAAATCCTATAGCCATATTTTATTTACAAAAAAAACCAAAAACATAAAAAGAGCATGTTGGAGAGGCAAACTCTCTCAGAAGCAAAAATGGTCAGAGGTCTGTGAAATCTTTGCAATTTTACATTGTGGAACATATTTCTGAAATTGTTCTACAATTTGTAGATAGAGTTTTTCAAAGATTTTTTCAAAGATTTCACAGACCAATGACCATTTTTACTTCTGACAGACTGAATATTCTGCCTTCTACAGTGCATAATATCATCGAAAGATTCAGATATTCTAGAGAAATCCATGTGCACAAGGGACAAGATTGACGGTCATTACTGGATGCTCGTGATCTACAAGCCCTTGGGAAGCATTGTAATAAAAACAGACAGATTGAAAAATGTCTAATTTCCAACTTTTAATTTGTGTTCTATGTTCTGCTGTAAATATAATATGGATATAAGATATTCTGAAATCATTACATTCTTGTTTGCTTTAAATTTTACGCAATGTCCCAACTTTTTTGGAATTGGCTTTGTATATTCACATCCACTTAGAATTCACTAGAGGGACATTTTCTCATAAAATTTAGCATTTAAAGTTAAATCTTATCTGAATGTTCCAATGATCATGGGCCTAGAACTCACGATCTACTAGAAGAGACTTCACTTCCTGGGGGGCTACATTATTGCCACATTCAGAAACTGATTCAAAGCTGCCAGCCAGAGTTGCAGAAAAGCTGAACAGAGTTAGTTTCAGGTGTATGTGAGGCCCTGTGTACTTTCTGCTTGGCAAGTGAATAGCATGTTTGCCCAGATTTCAATCCCATAGTACACAAAAGGAAATCAAGAAACTTAAAGGGGTTTTATCGCTACAAAGATCATGTATCAGATTATGGGGACAGTAAAAATAAGCACTTTTGTAATTGGGTTGCATTACCTCTGTCACTTAGTTTAGCAGATATGAGCTTTTCTGTAAATCTGTATTCTGTTTCTGCTGCGGCTGGTCGGGACACGCCCGCTGGCCGGATCCCGCCTCCCTAGACATGCACCCTGCACTGTGATTGGCTGGCTGACATTTCATTCAGCCTATTGGGATACGCCCCCAGACAGGAAACACCCCGGCCACGCCCCCTGCGCTGTGATTGGCTGCCTGCACACTCTGTGTTTTCTCCCCTCTGAGCTGTTAAAATCGATAGTGAAACCAAGGTCTGCTGGCTCTATACACATCTCCCAGCTCTAGGGTGAATGATCTGGGCAATGACTGCCTGTTTAAGTCACAGATCCCCTCATATAACAGAGTCTTATATAGGCCTTATACATACCTGTTAACATGGGGAGAGAAGGGTAGGAGGGCAGTGTGAATTGCTCCATATAACACAGTCTGCTGCCTGGTAACAGAGGGGAAGGGAGGGGGGCAGTGTACACTCCTCACAAGTCTCATCAGTTCAGGCTGTGTGTATAACTGCATATAGCACAGCAGGGAGCTTGTGGAGCCTGAAGGCTGCAGACATAAGAAGCATGCAGGAGGCTACAGAGCTGTTATATCCAGACAACCTTCTGCATCCCCTGCTTCATACAAAATGATGATGTCACAGGTCTTCAGTGGGGAGAGACACGCCTCCTGGGAGGAGAGACACGCCTGCTGAGAGGAGAGACTCGCCCCTGGATTTCAAACTCAATCTCAGAGAATTAGCTGAAGAGCACAAACAGTTCAAACGATAAAACTCCTTTAAAGGAAACTCAGTACACAAGTGCTTTACAAATGTGTTTTGTCTGCATATAATTTGGCCATGTATTGTATTTATGAACTGCTGATCTTGTTACATTTACACCAGCAAATAGGCTCTGAGAATTGCAATTGACCTACTAATTTATTCTGGTGAGGTTTCAGGAGAGAAGTATGGACTGACTGTTTTACCATTGGATTCAGCTTTTGGGCTAAATTAAAGATTGTGAAGTCTAAGGGCTTGTCCCCACGGCACCGGTTTACGGCCAGTTTTTCAGACGGTTTGCGGTTTTGCAAACTGTCACATGGGCCGCTATGGAAAACCCGTGCAGCAGTCCCCACTGCACGGGTTTTCCGCCCGGCGGTTTTTCAGACTGCCAGCCGCCCAAAAACATTCTACATGTTCATTCTTCCGTCCAGCTTTCGGACGGAATATGAACAAGTGAATGTGAAGGGGGAGGGCTCATCGCAGAGAAAAGCCGTCCTCCCATGGCCGTGAGCACGGCACAAAAACCGGATAAAAACCGATCGGATAAACCAACCGGTATTTGTCCTGTGCCGTGTGACCAGGCTCTAAGGCTATGTCTACATAGCACAGGTTTATGATCGGATATACGCGGATTCAGTATTTAGAAACCGCCAAAAATTCAACTGAACCTGTTGCTGTGTAGACCTCATTAGGAAACCTGTGCTGTAGTCTATACAACATGGATTTTTTACTGATGGATTCCTAAACCTTCGTCCGTCTGGCGAAAGATAGAACATGTTCTATATTCCGCTAGTTTCCCGTCAAATTTCTATAGCCCCACTGTACTGGGGTATGCGGGAAATCCGAAAACTGACTGCGTGTTTTTATGCAAAAACAACGGTTCGGCAGAGTACAGAGATTTTAAAATGCCGTCGGATTTTGGACATCATTTTAACGTTGCTGTGTAGACATAGCCTAAGGCTGTGTTGACACAGCAGCATTTTGGTTAGTCTTTTGCAAGCCATAACCAGGAGTAGATCCACTAGTACAAATCTTTTTATAATTACCTTTTCCTTGTATAGGTTTCACTACTGATTTTGGCTTACAAATATTGATGCAAATATTTCTGTGTGAACTCATCCTACTGGAGTTTTTTTTTTTTTTGGTTTGTTATTTTTTTTTTTTACTTTTAGACCTATTGTGGTATGGACTTTGTACAGGGAGTCCCCAAATCGACAAAGAGAAACATGGACATCATACTAATTCAATATCTGGGTTAGCAGCGCTTAGTCATGCACGTGATAAACAGATGCAGGGCAGATACAGGGCAGGGCAGGCAGTGATCCAAATGTATAGTCAGGAAACAGTCTTAGTCAAATCCAAAATAGCAAGGCCTAAGGCCCGTTTCACACGGCTTATTTGCCGACGGATTGGCGCCGTATTCCGCGCCGGATTTGCGCTGCAATACGGCGCCAATCCGTCGGAGTCATTACGGTAATCCACTGCTCTCATAGAGAACAGTGGAATCCGTCGCTCCTCCCCGCTCGGCAAATCCGCCGCGGGGGGAGAAAGTGACATGCACATTATTTACGGCGCGGACGCGCCGTAAACAATTGCATTGTCTATGGGGCCGGGAACGGCGCCCCCGCCGCGCTCCGTCCCCGCCCCGTATTCACGGCGGATTTGTGCGCTCAATACGGCGCACAAATCCGCCGTGAATAAGCCGTGTGAACACGGCCTTACACTCCTTTATAAACAAACAGGTATTGTTTGTTGATCAGGTAAAGAATGGAAGTTCTGAGCAGATTTGAGGGGAAACTGTCATCACTTTTAATAACCTCCAACATTCCAAACAATACTAACGAGTTATAGTGACTAGGATTCTGAAGAGGGGTTGTTGATCCAGGGATTTATTCTGATTGCCAGATTGGAGTCGCAAAGGAATTTTTTCCCTTAAATTAGGACATTGGCTTTTACCTCATGGGGGTTTTTGCCTTCCTCTGGATCAACACTGTAGGACAATAGGCTGAACTGTATGGACATCTCTCTTTTTTCAGCCTTACAAGTTATGTAACTATGTAATACTAAATAGGTGCCTGAGAAATAGGTTCAAACATCAGCACTTTTGCTATCTTTAACAAGGTGCCATATTCTAGTCATCAATTGTTCCCAGGCTGTTTCTTTATATGTGAAGTGTCCAGCGTTATCAGCAGTAATGTTGCTTTCTGTTTGGTTTGAGAGCGGTTTGGCCAAAATTGTCAAAATATTTGAGTTCTGGACGTCTAAAGCCCCAATTCCACTTAGGTCTTGAGGGAGGAGGGCAAAATTCTGTGTTATCTAGCCTCTAGAAAGCACCAACAACAGCCAAATGCCTCCTAAATGCACAGTAACACTACTAGATAGTTAGGAAATATCTCAGAACATCTGGGGTACAGCTGGTGTAAATCTGAGGCAAATCTGGGTATCCCTGGGATTAGGGTTAGTCCAACCCTAATCATAACTCCAACCCTAACTGTAGTATTAGGATTGGACTAACCGTAACTAAACCTACCTTGAACCCTGACCCTAACCCTGGGCTACACCAGATGTTTTATAGTTATGCCACAAATAATCCCTAGGGTTAGGGATAGAGTCAGTTGATTTTTTTTTCCTCCAATGTTGCCAAAATTATATTTTGGGCAACCTGAAACAAAACCCTTCCCTCTGCTCGTTTGATGTTTTCTGTGACCTGTATACCCAGGATATGCCCACCAAGAGAGGAGAGTATGTATGGGTTTCATGGAGGAAGCCGTCAATAACTCAGGACATTTCACAGATGAAGAAACACCCACAGGCTGGCTAACAATTATATATACAGAACATGAAAAAAATTATCTTTTAGATTCATTGAGGCAAATCACTAGTACTACAATGAGCTATGCCAGGTTGTGGAAAAATTCCTTTTTAATACACCACCACAATGGTATAACTTGAAGGTAACATGATGGGAAGTTTGAGAAAGATGGTGCTTGATGTAAGCCTTGTTCTTTGTAACACTTTATTGTACCTCTTCATTGGTACCTCATTGGGCAATTTCAGGTTGGCCCTTGGTTGAAATTCTTAACATTTTACTTGCTCTAATTCTGCTTTTTATCTGAATTATTAATATTTATTTTTTCAGCTCACTCTTTTGTGCCAGTGTTTAGATGACCTATGGGAGGAGAACAAAGGGTATGTTGTCTTGTTTTCATGGATTCAGTTTCTTAAGGAGGAGACACTTGATTACTTGAATATAAAATCTCCATATGAAATTGATGTGTCTAGCAATGGTTTACACAACCAGATGCAAACCACTGAAAAGACTTGTGCTGATGGCGTCTCATCAGAAAGTGGTTCATTTGACAAACGGGCCATACAGGACGTGCAGTCAGTGCCTGCCCTGATAAGATCTATTTTGGACTTTAATGAAGCTCAACAGAAGAAGGTTTTTGATAGTAAACCATTCTTGTGCAATATCTGTTTTTTGGAGAAGCTGGGCAGTGAGTGCACCCACTTTAAGGTTTGCCAGCATGTCTACTGTAACAACTGTCTCAAGGACTATTTCGAAGTCAAGATCAAGGATGGACAAGTCCATACCCTAAACTGCCCTGAACCAGAATGCAAGTCTATTGCAACCCCTGCTCAGGTAAGTAAAAGCTGGTTTAGACTTTTAAATAAATGATTTAGCTGGTATAGTGATACAATTTCAATTAAAAATCATATACAGGAAAACACTATGTATGGCAGAACAATCAAATACATGAGGCACAAGATCTACTTACAGTGCTTAAAATGTAGTGGTGCTGATGCAATTTTGTTATAGAATATCCCCTCTAGGTTCTTGCCCCAAGTGCTTCTCACTCTCTTACTTGGCTCTTGCTCTCACTCACCATCTCTTGGCCTTGTAGCCGTCACTATTTAAGCTGCTCTTACTTGATACCTAGTCATGGACTGCGGTCATGCTCATGCCTCTGCTGCGATCCCCATCCTTGTCCTCTGCGCTATACTCACCTGTCCCGGCTCCTGACCCACTCCTGTCCCGGCAGTTACTACTCACCTGTTCGGGATCCTGCTCATACCTGTCCTCTCTGGCTGCCTGTGCACGCATAAGTGCCCCCTAGGACACGTGGCAGCCTTCTGATATTTAAAGGTACAGTGTCCCAGTTTTCCTGCTCATGACCTGTGACCTGCCTTGTTAAAAGGAACTTCCTGCCCTTGCTCCAGCATCAGTTCCTTGTTGTTCTCTTACATAGAGCTTGACCCCCTGCTGTATTGCTGTTGCTTTCGGTGACTTCCTACATTAACCCTGTGGTAATGATGCGAATACCCAGTACTATTTCTGTTGTTCCTGCCTCTGCACCAGTCTGCTATATCTACTGTTGTATATCTGCCACTGTAGTAAGTCCGCTACCTGTTTGGGACTGCATTACTTTTCTACAGCTACACTTGCTGTGACCTGTTACCACTACCAGTGTCCGGTGTCCTGTCCTTCAGCTACCACCGTGAGTTAAAAAATCTACGCTTGTGGTGGCCCAGAGGATCCACATATCCGCCGTTCCACCCCTGTGGAATGTGAACAATGTTCTGACTCCCGTCAGTAACCATTACAGGCACACTATCCATTACTCTAACTGCACTTCTCCAACATAGAGGCTGCCTATCCACTTTTACTGAGATCTCATGGAACATACTTTCACAGGTTCAGGGTCAGTCAACTTAGCAGCTCTTAATCCAATTTCACTCACAGGCATTTCTAGTAGGGATGTAACCTCCATCTCTTTCAAACCTACCTGGCCTACTCTTCTTACAGGCCTCTCTTGTGGGAAGTAGGACACCCTCTCCTCTCATGCACATAGCCTGTCCTGCTCAAAGGTACACCTGCGGGAGGAACACCCTTTCCACCCGCATTCACTCAGCTGCACAATGCTTACTAAAGCCAACAGTTTGTCACCACAGCCATGGTGACCATTGCTCACTGTGCTCCATACTGACTCACATGCAAGAGGGAGTTTCACTCTTTTCATCCTTCCAAAGTCTCGAGGTGCCTTCTAAACTCTTGGTATGCACTCTACATCATGGTGCCCGACCAGTACCTTTATATGGCACTCTCCTTCATCTTCTAAGCAAGTGAGATGGTAGTTACATCACTGATCACATTTTTAATTGGTCCAGTGCCTCTCACACCTAGAGAAAGCAGTCAGTGTGATGTATTCTAAGAGGCTTGGGCTCTTGATTCCTTCAACTCTGTTGGATTTTCTAATACCTTTCAGTTCACTATTGATAGCAACAGAGTCGTTTTTACCATTAACTTGTTTGTGAATGGTGTAGACTCAAGCAGGCCAAAGAGGAAATGTGATGGCATCGAATCTCAGCTACTATCACAGGGGCTCTTTAATGACACTGTTGTAGATGGAACCACAAAAGAGCTCTACTTTCCAGCAGGGGACGAAATCAGTATATTAGTTGGCACGTGCCAGATAATTCACAGCCTGACACTTTCTCAGACAAAGAGTTCTCCAAACTTTATTACTCAAACTCAAGGTTTTAACAGACTGGGGGTGTACACATTCCTTAAGCAACATCCACTCTCCTAATTGGCTCTTCTTATCTACATTTTAAATGACCCTCCTCTCTCTTTGTTAGAGAGCAGAAAAATATCTAAGGTGAGCAGCCATTTTGGCATATCAGGGTGTGTCTGAACACAGACGCCATCTTGTGGGTGGAATAGACATTACACATCATACATTCTATAACAGTTATCCTTTACAAACAGATTATATATGCGGCCATTTGCTAACAGATTAAAAAGTGTATGGTTATACAGGCAGCTTTTATGTGCAATATATAAAGACATGTGAGTTATTATACTGATTAATACATTAAAATAGAGACACAAAGGATCACACATATATAACCTTTGTTCCCATCCACAACAACACCTCACTCCTTTAACTTATCCTTGGCTACAAACACCAGTGAAGAGGGAATGCAGTAGGAGAAGATGGAAATTTCTAACTCCTCCAAGCCGCTGGATTGTTTGGGAGACTTCCTTGCAACAGTGAATCTTAAGGACCGTAATAGATGTCCATTGGCTGAGGGTTTTTTTATGTAATCCTCCCAAGGGAAGGTGCTTGGTTACTAAATACACTGCTGAGTTGCCTCCATCATAAATAAGCTCTTGATATCTGTAGTAGGGTGCTTGTTGCAAGCAGGAACATCTATGTCTTGCAATCCACTTACCCAGGGCTATACTACAAAATTAAATTGGTTATCTCCAGTATGCAGTAATTTCATAACCACTAGTAATTAATGACTACCATAAGATACACCTAAGTTTTAGGTGTAAGAAAATAAGAAACAACATTTAAACTGAATGGCATGATTAAATGTTTACTAGGATAAGTCCTGGTTTATATCTGCATAGGAGGTACCATTAAGAACCTTTGTCACGAATTCTGCAAAAAAGAAAAAATTAGGAAAAAACAATGCAGCATGCTGTGCTATTTTTTTCATCCAAATGGTGGACACCATGACAGAAATCTAACAAACTCTGTTATATAGTTAATGGGGTTCATAAGTCATCATTGGGGTCTGCCATTTAACGGATCAGGACCATTGTTGACTTACTGACTCCACAGCCCTGCTTTTAAGGAATATTCATGCTCCACAGCTGGTAAGGGAAGTTTATTGTATTGGATTATATCATGCATAGGACACGTTGATGGAGATTATTGCCGGGAACTTGTCTGGACTTTTCAATTGCATCAAAATCACAAGCAGCAAAAAAAGGAATATGTTTTTCATATACTGTAACCTAAATTTCACATGTGTTCCAAGTTACAATTAATAACAAAACCACCTGCAATAAAAAAAATAGAAATATGTTTTTATTAAAAACATTTTTGAAGCATTTTTAAACGCATGCATAATAATTTTTTTATGCAGTTAAGAAATGCATCAAACACAAATAGTAACGCAATGTATAAACCCAGCCCTAGGGTGAGAACGTACAAGGGGAAAGCCGTGTGGCCGAAACAACATGCCCATGTGGCTGCAATCAGCCACATCATTTTACAGTGGACACCAATGGTGCCTGGCAGACCACACTGAGTGTCTTGGGGTCCGTTGGGTTTTTATTGCGCTGTCCATTGTTTTCATGTAAAAAGTAGCAAGTGAGCCAGGCCTAATTCTCTTTGTTCCCGATTATCCAGACTTTTGGCTTGACAGTTACCCAGCTTTCTTGAGCACTTCCTGAATTTGAGTCCATCTATTAAATCTTGTACTACTGAACAATTGAACAAAACCAGATGTGTACCATGAATATTGTATCCCTGAACCCTAAGTAACCATGTGTCTGAGTCTGGACTTTTACCTGGATGACCTAGCTTTACAGTTCCCTTGTTGCAGCTCAACTCAGCAGTTTCTGCTTTGAAACTTTACTCAGCTATTTCTGTAATGTGATCTAATTTAATCTCACCATAACTGAGAATGTTGTTGCCGCTACAATTCCATGACCCTGAGCAACACTGAGGCTTGCTCTGCGCCACCGACAACCCCTCCCTCGTACCCCCATCACCCCACTTACCACTAGTCCCCGGCGCCGCCGCTATACGCCGCCGCCGCCGATCGTTAGGGTCCTAAGCCGCTGCCAGTCGCTAAGCTATCGGCTTAGCGGCTTCGGACCTTGGCGACGGCAGCGGTGGTGGGACTAACTGTATGTGCGTCCGCCGGACGCACATACAGTTAGATGCTTCAGCGGAGCAGAGAGCTCCGCGGAGTAATCTGTGGCCGCACAGGATGTGCACAGCCCAGGCGGCGTGCGCGTCATCACGCTGCCCGCGCGCGGCCTGGTGACGTCACACCGCTGAAGAAAAGACCGGGAGCACCGACAGCGACAGCGGCGGGGAGCGAGGTCAGGTAAGTGCTGTCAGGGTATTACTTTTAATTAGCGCTATTCATGCTGGGGGTCTATTATCTACTGTTTTATGTGCAGGGAGGGGGGCTGTTTATCTATTGTTATATGTGCAGGGAGGGGGCGCTATTATCTATTGTTATATGTGCAGGGAGGGGGGCTATTATCTACTTATATACGTGCAGGGAGGAGCTATAATCTACCTACATATGTGCTGTGAGGAGCTATAAGCTACCTAAATATACACGTGCTGTGGGGCCTATAAGCTATCTATATACCTGCTGTGGGGCCTATAAGCTATCTATATACCTGCTGGGGGACCTAAACCTGCCTATATACCTGCTGGGGGACCTAAACCTGCCTATATACCTGCTGGGGGACCTAAACCTGGCTATATACCTGCTGGGGGACCTAAACCTGGCTATATACCTGCTGGGGGACCTAAACCTGGCTATATACCTGCTGGGGGACCTAAACCTGGCTATATACCTGCTGGGGGACCTAAACCTGGCTATATACCTGCTGGGGGACCTAAACCTGCATATATACCTGCTGGGGGACCTAAACCTGCCTATATACCTACTGGGGGACCTAAACCTGCCTATATACCTACTGGGGGATCCATAACTTGCCTATATACCTACTGGGGGATCCATAACCTGCCTATATACCTGCTGGGGGACATATAAACTACACACCTACCTACTGGGAGATATAAAGTATATAACCACCTACTAGAGGACGTATAACTTACTGGGGGACCCTATTACCTTCACTGGGGGACACATAATTTACTGCGTGTGAAGTCGCTAACAGTCGTTAAGCCGGTTGTTAAGGCCTCAAGACAAGTCAGTTGATAAGAGTTAGCAATCGACTCCGCGGACTCCAGTCGGTTGTTAAGCCAGTTGTTAAGGCCTCAAGTCGATTGTTAAGACCTTAGCAATCGACTCCGGGGACTACTTACCACTTTCCCGCTGCCAGTGACCAACATTCCTAAAATAAATACACAGACCATCGACTGGAATGAAATGGCCACAGCAGCCGTTTTATTAACAAAAATATAACATAAACTTTACTTTGCATATAAATATATATAAATAACCATCCATTAAATACATATACATACTTAAATATATACATATACCAAATCTCCATACACATATATATATCCATATGCATACCCGTAAACCAGTATCTGTAAACCAAATAACTCCACCCAACTTCTTTTAACCAAAACTCAACCAATTGCAACCAGGCAACAACGTGCCATCCCCACTGGGCAGAGGTCCTTGGAGCTAAAAACGACCTGGCAACCAAAAATCCCCGAAGGGACCAAACATCCTACCCCCAGCCGCATTCCACTGGCTCGGAGGTCCAAAAGCCATACTAGATGGCTCACCCAATTCGCTCTCCAGGGATACTAGCCTGAAAGAGCCCCACCTTCGCCAGGCCGGGTCAACGTTCGCCAAAAACCTGAGGAAGTCATATCCCTAATGACTCCCTCACCCAAACTCCTCATCCAACTCTAAGAACCCTGCCGCCATAGGCCACCGTGACACCTGCTCTGCAAAAACACAACCTACCAATTAACCCCAAGAATTAGGGACGGAGGGCGGTATTGCTGCCTCGCACCGCGCAACTGACTCCCTGGGCGGAAGGGGAGGTCTCCCGAACCTCGGCGCTTCCGGCCAGCCCACGCCACGCCTCCACCCAGCCCATTAGTATGTGCCCAGCGTGTCGGGTCATGCTGCGCCTCACCTAGTGGCGCGGGGGTGGCGGTCCAGCGCTTTTCTTTTCAGATCTGATAACAAATATGGTTTTTTGGTCAGTTGTGTCCAATCCAACTAAAAAAGAAATTACTGTTTTTTAGCAATTCAATTTTTATCCCTGTATTCACGCTCATATTGGAATACTGGGGGTGCGGTAAAACCCCCAGTAAGCCTCAAGTTCCGGAACTGAACATTTCATCCCAAGGAAGCTATGATGCAGCAGGGAACCATGGACTCTCTACCTCCTTTTACTTGTGTAGTGCTCTGGACCACAGGAGATTGCATCCTGCAGGTTGTGGCCTATAAAAGTAGGTGATGTAGGAAATGTGGTATGGTTTAGGCCACCTGTGCCACCTAGACTATGCTAGGGAAGGGCTGGGAATAGTCACTGCATCATGCCATCCCTGTTGGAGATATGCCAGAGGACCCAGTTGCATGATGCGGACAAGTGAAGTTTATTTATTTAGTTTTTGCACTTATTTTGAAGAGAGACCTATTAAGAATGGGGTGACTACCTATCAAATCGTGGGGATATATACCTATCTTTCTAACAAGATCCTATATAACTAGCTACCTAACGGACCTATATACTTACCCATATAATGGGGTAACTAATAAAGGGCCTAGATACCGATCTAATGGAGGCTTTTATGTTTACCAAACCAATAGGGGCCTATATACCTAACAAGGGCCTATATATTTACCTAATGGGGGCCTATATACTTGAAGGTAGGAGGGGGCTATATATGACCTAACTAATGGGCCTATATATCTACCTACCTAGTGGGGGGCTTATATAGGTACCTACCTAATGTGAGGCCTATATATCTACCTAATGGGGAGCTTATATATTAACCTACCTTTTTGGGGGGTAATATGTTTGTGTACCTAATGGGGGGCATATATGCTTATATCTACCTGCCTAATGAGAGGCCTGTATACCTAAACAGTGGGGGGGGGGGTCAACCTATTTCATGAGAAGGTCTACCTGCCTTATTGGGGTCTACCTATCTACCTACCTACCTATCCGCCTAATTGGTGGGTACAACTACCTACTATATCGGGGGTGTGCCTACCTGCTCTCTGGGGACACAAAAGAAGACTAAAACTGGGTGCACAAATGGGAGTTCCATAGCCACCCAGGGGTACTTGTACTGTTTAGTGATACTTTTACTGTATGGGGCACAACAGGGTCATTATTACCATTTGGGCCGCTATCGATGAGGATTTTGTTCAGAGGTGAAAACGGGTATGAAGATGAGATATGGTCTGGAGAAGTCACCATGGTGATCTGGACTGGATGGCGATAAAAGGGGAAGAGACTCTAGTCAGAGAACATGTCAGCTGTGTGTCCATGGGTGTAACTACACTGTAATACCTTTAAAGGGAACATGTAATCAAAAATGAAATATTGTATATCATATCCCAAATGATGGGGACAGTAAAAATAAACCCTTTTGCAATTGTTTGCTTTATCTAAGTCACTTGGTATAGTAGATATGAGCTAAACTGTGCATCTATAGCTATTTCTGCAGCAGCTGATCGGGACACGCCCCCTTTTCTGTGATTGGCTGACTGACATTTCATTCAGCCTTTTGGGACACGCCCCCGGATGGGAAAAGCCCCCTGCGCTGTGACTGGCTGCCTCCACTCTGTGCTTACTCCCCTCTGAGCTGTTTAAATCGAAAGAGAAATGAAGTGGCCTTAGCTTCTCTATGCTCCTATCCCAGCTCTATGTAAAGGATCTGGGCAATAACTCAGTTTCTAACAGTTAGGTTCACTCTCCCCTCATATATCACTCTCCCCACATATAACACAGCTGTATACACTGCTCTCCCCTCATATAATACAGCTTTATTCAGTCTGTTCCCATCACCCATAGAACACAGCCTTATACAGTCTGCACTACCTCTGTTATCCTGCCAGATAACAGAGGGGGAAAGGGGGGGGGGGGGGCAGCGTGTATTCCTCACATGTGTTTCATCTGTGTGTATAACTGTTTATAGCAATGTGGGTGTTACAAGGAGCTTGTGGAGCCTAAAGCTAAAGACTCTGCAGACATAAGAAGCATGCAGGAGGCTGCAGAGCTGTCCTCTCCAGACATCCATCCCCTTCCACTGCACACACAGAATGATGATGTCACAACTCGCCAACTTAGAGAACTGGAACAAATAAAAGTAGGGGATGACACACTATTTTGTACCCTTGACATCAAGTCGTTATACACCAATATCCCATATCAGGAAGTAATGGAGGTGGTTAGAGAGTGTTTAAATGAGGATCCCACACTATCTAATATGCATATCAACTTTATAATGACATTATTAGACCTCATACTAACCAGAAATTATTTTAAATTCGGTGATGAAATGTTCTTATAATTGCAGGGGGTCTCTATGGGATCTCCTGCAGCGCCTAGCCTGACTAATTTGTTCATGATAGCATATGAGAAAAATATGTTGATATTTTCAACTGATAAATTCCAACAGGTTAATACCTGGTTAAGGTACGTCGATGACGTCTTTGTCCTATGGAGTGGCACTGAGGGTGAGTTTACTGACTTTGTCACTTTGTTGAACGAAGCGCATCCCCTCATCCAGTTCACCGCCACCATGGACAGAAACGTCATTCAATATTTAGACGTGGACGTTAAAAGAGAAAAACAGGGTATTAGTACCAAGCTCTATAAGAAACCTATTGACAGGAACAACATTTTACACAGAACAAGCCAACATGCTCCGCAATTATTTCTAGGTATACCGAAGGGCCAGTTCATTAAAGCTAAGAGGATATGCTCTACTGAGGTGCTATATCGCGAACAGGAAAAACAGATTATAGATAAATTCACTGCTAGAGACTATAACAAAGAAGATCTAGAAAAAATAGCGATAGAGGTTAGAGAATTGAGTAGGGACGCTTTACTTAATAACAAAAAAGAAAAAAGATCAGGATGAGCGTCTTATATATAGTAGCACCTTTGATGAACACAGTAGACTTATCCAGAGTACTATTAAAAAATATTGGTACTTACTGTCTAGAGATGTGAAATATGGTAGATTGTTCGAACATATGCCGCAATTTATTTATAAAAAGGGACACACAGTGGGAGGTACGATTGTTACATCTCGATTAAAAGATGATGCTAGCAGACAGCAAAGTACATTGATTACCAAGCGGAAGGGTACCTTCCCATGCCTCGGTTGTTGCAATTGCAACTCTATTATTAAAGGGCCGCATATATCACATCCAACGCAGGGATTTAAGATTTATTTAAAAGGTTTTTACACATGTAATTCTAAAGGTGTGATCTATCTACTGAAGTGCCCTTGTGGCAAAGGGTACGTAGGGCAAACATCCCGTCAGATTAAAACTAGAATCACAGAGCATCAGTCCACAATACGAAATATACGCACCTTAAGTACAGCAGAAAACAGTGATAAAAGAAAATATGGAGAGACAAGGTTGCCAAAAATTTTCAGGAACATAATCTACAGTATCGGAACTTAATGGTGTGTATTAGGAGGGAGGTAACAGCGAAATGTACAGAAAGTTTGGAGATACGGCTTCTCCAAAGAGAGGCTTTCTGGATATATAAGCTTATTTACTCTTGCTCCAGCCGGTTATGAATGAGAATTTGAATTTGCGAGTGTTTTATGAATGAGTGTTTTGGGGTTTTAACTATATACTTGAAAACTATATGTGCTTATGTGAAACGTTACATTGTATATAAAAGGAAGTGATGACAGAGGAATTACGTGATTGAGGAAGGGGCAAGACACGCCCCAAAACGTCACACGTTTCTATCGGTCCTGCCTGTCTGTCTCCATGCTCCACTACTTGGCGTTCGTTTGAAGTTGCACGCCTTTGGAGTTCATGTGTCTGACTGCTCAGGACTTGTACCGACTGCTTTCTATGGACTATTAAACCGCAAGTAGAAAATTTGTTTGCACAAGATGTTACATATTTTAAAGGATATGTCTCAATAAAAGTCTTTTAAGTTTTATTACTCTTTCTGTATATATATATATATATATATATATATATATATATATATATATTATATAATATAATTTATATATATATATATATATATATAGCTGGCAAGTTGACACGGGAGCAGGGAGGCCCCGTCTAGCAAGAGCCATCACAGTCTATAGATAAACCGATTTATAAATATTCCTGCCACCTAAAGGTTGATGTCACAACTCTTCAGTGAGGGGAGACACGCCTCCTGGCAGGAGATACAGGGAAAAGAGACTCGCCCCTGGATTTGAAACTGAAACTGATATTATTAGCTCAAGTCTACGAAACCTTCAAACGATAAAAACCCTTTTACTCATGTTTTTATGTTAAACACATTTTTTAAAGAATTTTTGGTTATGGTTTTTTTAATTTTCCATATCACTATCTATATATTTTTTTAAACATTCTTAAGTTCTGCAGTTTTCACTTTGGTCACTAGGCCTAAAAGTTGTCTGACACTTCCTGTTCTGTAGAGAGAGATTTTCAGTAGTCTCCTCATTATCAGTACAAGCAGGATCCACCATTCACAATAGGCCATGTCACAGCTCCCCCTCTCCTCCTCCCTGCACACGGACTTCTTCCCAGGTCACAGAGCATGACTAGAAAACGCTCCGATATAAGTGAATGGGACTGAGTCAGTCTTAAATCTCCTATGTGCATGAAGCTGCTGTAAAGTAACTCTCTGACTACTGTTAAAGCAGTGCAGGCAGGAATGTTGTCCCCACAATCATATACAGACGACCGAATTGAGAAATCTACAATAAGACAATAAAATTGGCTAAGAAGAAAAGAATATGGAGCAGGGTCTTATAGTCTGAGAAATGCAGCATACATTTTACACAGACAAAATGCAACCCATATGTACAGTACATTATAGAAACATTAATGCAACCTTGTACAACCTTGTAGTCCGGCACGGTTTTGTGGTCTTGATAAACATATTGTGCATTGGACTATGAGACTTTTGAGTTATTCTTAATCATTTTAGTGTTTAAAGTGGTTATCCATTTGATTAAAAAAAAAACTGTCAGCAATTCAGGAAAGGACTAAAATAGGAAATAAAACACTCTGAAACATACTGTTACAGCAGTCCAGTACCGAATGTTAATCCTGTGACAGTTATGTTCCTGTAGTGGAGCAAAACACCACAAGCAATGGAACAGATTAGTAAAAATTGTGATGCAGATGTGAAAAAGCAAATATTATCAAAAGGATAATGGTAAATTATAATATAAAGCAACATAAGCCAACCTGAATTCCATGTTTGAGTCCAGATAGGGAAATTGTTCATCTTTTGCTTGCAGGTTTAAAATATCTGGTAGAGGAGCAATTTTTCAGGCCGCCTATGATCGTCTCCTCTTTCAGTCAAGCTTAGACTCAATGACGGATATTATTTATTGCCCACGCTCAAGCTGTCAAGCACCAGTCATGAAGGAGCCAGAGGGTACAATGGCCCTTTGCAAAAGTTTGCCAATATGCGTTTTGTATCCATTGTAAACTGTCCTTTCATGGACTCTCCCTTCAAAATTTCCCTCCAGTATGTCCAATGGCCTACCCTCTTAGCAACCCCAATGTTTTATATCAACCGAACAGTATTTTCTAGAAAATTATTGTGTATTTCTATGCTTATGCAATACAAAAAAAACACTTTTGCCGGATCCCCCCCTCATTTCCGCAGACTGCACTATCCATGCAGTACAGGAAGAAATCATCAGAAAAAGAGTTGGTTGCTCCACAACCTTTAAAACCAGATCTTCCTTTTTTGATTGAGCAATATTCTTCAGCTTTCTTTTTTTTTAAGGGGGGTTTTTTTCCCTACAAAGATTATTTTCAACATAAAGGGTTGGTTTAAATAAAGCTTTTTTTAAATACATTGGTCAATAGATTTTACTAAAAGGTTGTCCACTACAAAAATACTTTCAAAATTAGGAACCCCAAAAAGAAGGCTTTTCCAAATTATTGCTTGTTCATCTTTTTTTGTTAAGGAGTACATGTATTTTATCACCTTCTAGCTCTAAAGGGGTTTCCCCCCAAGTGACCGACCTGTTACCCCCTTTTCCCCTGCTGTTTGTTCTATTGATAGCAGGGAGGATGTATCCAAAGGAAAGGGCAGCACAGAACTCCGGACAGTAGAGCTTGTTTGTTACTGATCTTTCACCAAAAGACTAATTACTCTAATTAGCTCAGAAGCTTCCCTGACCTCAAAGAAGGTAATTTAGAAATTTAGACTAAAACAAACTAAACAAAAACAGAGAAGCTAAATAATGAGCTCATATGTATTACAGATACTTGCCAGGAATGACAGAGCAAAGCACATTTTTTCATTCAGCATCCTGGGAAAAATTTTGAGATGAACAACCCCTTAAAAGCAAAAACAAAAGCTTTTTTTTTATGTGCTCTGAAGTGCACACAGGTTTCTAGGTTCCCGAAACCCAGATGGACGTCTTTTATCTGACTAGCAGAGCGGGGATTTAATGTCCCCCCACGGGGGGACTAAGGGCAAACAAAATAATTAATCTAACAAGATTAGTTTTCAAAAAAAAAAGGGTACATGTTCTGTGAGGACAAAAAGCACTGCTTTCTGTACTGTAATTTTAAGATAACAATCTCCTGCTCGCAGAATAATGGCTTGCAAATTTTTGGGAATTTCAATTACTGTGAGAACCACCCACAGCCGAGGAGAAGAGAAAGGGGAAAAAACCATAAAACCCCCATGAAACAGCAGGGTTTAGAAAACCTCTTAAATTTATCCAAAATTGCTTTTTTAAGGCTTTTGGGTGACTTGTGGGTTGAAAATAAAAGTTTCAACTATCATAAGAATGTGGGGGGCACTGAAATCTTCAAAAGCATGATGATCACCGGGGAATTCAAATTGCAAATTTTTGCACCAAAAAATTAGAATGTTACAGGGCAAAATTGCGGGACGTATCTCACCCAATTACCCGTGTGCTTGGGAAGGGGGCGGGTGGAGGGTTTGGGGGCAAGCCCAGGGCCCCATAGACATTCATTATTCCACGGCCTATCCCCGTGAAAAGGCAGCCACTTCTCTCCCCCCCCGTCGAATTGTGTGACAGGGAGAGAAACTAACCCCATAGTTCTCCTTAAAAAACGGGGATTACCATAAGCTGGGACATTCTCCCCCTATTTAGCGCATTTAGGGGGCGCGAAATACGGGGCGGATACGCCCCCTTTTAAGGGCCGTGGAAATGCCTTACTATCACACTGCAATTGTAGCAGGGCAACTTGTACTAAAGCCAGTTTACACAATTTTGGGGGCCCCAATGTATGAAAACTGTCCCAGGCTAATTTCTTTTTTTCGAGTAGCAACTAAACAGAGCTCCTCATTCATTTTGAAAAAGTGAAATAAGGGCTCTGATTGGTTGCAAGGGCAACAAAAAAAAGGTTTAGACCCAGAGTTTTTCATCATGTCCCCCATGTTTTTGTTATTGTTTTTAACTGGTTGAAAAAATGCATCCAATGATCCAAATTTCAGCTCGTTTAAATGAAAATTAAATTTAAAAACCATTTGCATTAAAAAAAATGAATTAAAAAAAAAAAAATTTTATGTATGCATTTTTTTGTTTGTTTTTTTTTTTTTTAATCCAAGCATTTTTGGTTTAAAATGCAACAAAAATGCTGCAGTACGGGAACATGTGAACCCGCTTTATTGCTAAAAAGCCCTATTTTAATTTGGGATTTTTTATTACCTGCTGTAAACAACATTAAAGGCTTGTCTCACTATGAAAATTACTTTCAAAATGTAAAGGGAAAGGTAAATTAAGGACTTTTTCCCCAAATATATTGCTTTTTCTTGCTTTGTTGAGGGATGAATATTTTATCTGCCTGAGGACACGCTTCTGGTTTTCTCTCTCCGTCTTTGGTTATCTAATAAGGCAGTGACATCACCACAGTTAGCACCGCTTTTAGAACAAGTTCTTTTTTCTAACAAAAAGGGGACACTTTTGTTTACTTGAGCCTTTAAGCCTCTGGCTATAAAAAAAGATCTCCTGCTCTCATTGAGTGCAATTAGAAAGGGTGGGAAAAATAACCATATGCTAATCACCTATGAACCATCTAACTTTAACCCGGGAGGACAGGGGGCATGAATTTACACATTAATAATAGCTTTTTAATGTCACACATCTTTATATGTAGATTTGATCTAATAAACATATATCTTGTTTTTTTTCAACACTCCCAGAAAAATTGTCTGAAGTGTGTGAAGAGTACCTGGCTGCTGATGAGGAAGGAAGACGACAAATGGAGAAAAGATATGGACCTCTTAAAAGGGTGGCTATAGAGATAAAGGATATAAACTATCTAAAGGAGAACTCCAAGCTGTGCCCGGGGTGTAGAACTCCCACTGAGGTAAAATATCAAAGACAACAGGAGAGAACATCCATAACCTTAATTTTATTTCTTTAAAATATATGTTTTGTACACATAGGCAAGTTCCATCGTATGTTACAGAAGAGATACATGACTTTATAAAGTTGTTGGTTAGATCCAAAAAAATATGTCATGTTAACAGCAAAGATTTGTACGTTTAGTGGATGCTTCTGACAGATGCCAAATAGAGGCATCCATCACATATAAGGCCCTATTGTAAATACCATATACGTTCTACATGTATGTTTTTTTTAATGGATGCCATTATATAGAATAGCATAGGCTCCGGGCTGTTCCATACTTTTTTTCTTAAGTAAACAGACATATATCGTATCAACAGAGCCCAAAAAGACACCTTTTTTTCCTCCATCAGAACGTTTAATTGTATGAACACGTTGCACTACAGGAGCTTTTCTGGTATACACACTAAAGGGGACATGTATGAAAACTGTCTTGGTCTAAGACTTTCTTTGTTGCCCATAGCAACCAAACAGAGATCCCCTCTCATTTTTCCAGAGCACCATATGAAATGAAAGGGGAAGTCTGATTAGGTTGCTAGGGGCAACAAGGAAAGTCTTAGACCAAAACAGTTTTCATACATGTGGCCCTAAATGTACATCACAAACCTGATGTCTACCTAGCCTAAGATAACTGTTGAAATACTCTCCTATGCAGACTCAGTTCAGCTGAATGTACAGGGAGAGTTAAAAGTCTCAGGACACCCCTTCATTTCAGAAGCAATCAGGGAAATGACATACCTGAATAACACAGCCAGTAATGGGTCTATGTCCAGAACAGGACCACCATTTTGAGACCGCCGTTTTAGATCAAGGGCAGGTTTTTCCAATGGGAAGGTGGTCATGTAGCATATCAGATTTTCAATCTCTCTTGTGGTTTAAAACATGGATTAAAACATATCAACACAGAAAGTTCTCACGCAGGTGTATAACGATTGGATTTAGTGCTGCGTTTAGCCCCAGGAACAACACGTTGAACACATCAAATTTAAACCACAAGAGATATTGCAAATCTGATTGTGGCAATCGATTTTTAAAATAATTCTGGTCTTCTTTTATATGCTATATAACCACTTCCCATTGGAAAAACTTGCTTTTGATCCAATATGTCACATCAGACAATTCATAACCATTTTCATCAGAGTGGTCTGCGTGCTAGATGACCGGCAAGGGTACCAGACACATGCATCATTGTCTTGCATGATCCAGTGAGCATGTACATTGGATGTGGAACCAGTGCTGTTCAGAGATTAAAGCGATTCACTTTGAGCAAAAATGATGGCCGCCAACGATGCTGGAGATGTCAAGGAGAACACTATGAATCAGCCACTGTTGTTACCAGACGAGCCTTAGATGGTGGTGTTGTTACAGTGTATGCAGCTGTGTCTACTTAATACAAAACTGCCCTACACTTTGTGAATGGTACAGTGACAAGCCTTCAATGACATCATTAATCCAGTCATTGTGCCTCTGCATGAATAACACAGGGCTAATTTCATCTTCATGGACGACAATGCTCCAGCTCATCCAGGTTGCATCATTAGGGAACGGCTGTTGGAGACTGGGCTACCTTAAATGTAGTGGCCTGTGCTTTCTCCAGACCTGAACCCTCTAGAAAACCTGTAGGATCCGCAGAGTCGCCATGTAGAAGCTCGTAACTCTGTACCCCTGAACCTCTGACCTGAGGGGCGCCCTTCTAGAAGAGTGGGATGCCATGCCTTAGCAGTCAATAACTCGACTTGTGAACAGCATGAGATATCATTCTCAAGCCATAATTGATGCTCAATGTCACATGACACGTTATTGAGACCGTGACACTTTTTGATGGTGTACACCCTCCACTGTTGGCTTTTGTTTCATTAAATTGTTTGGGAAGAGAAAATCATCATTGTATGCTATGACTTAAATCGCCTACTTTCAGGATAAAAAATCACTGTAGTGTGAAATCTTTACATGTTCCATAAATTTCACCCAAAAGACAAATATCCCTAACGTTTTGGGAGTAGTATACTATATATACATTATTGGCTTTGCTAAGCATGCATGTGTTCTCAATAGAGAGAGTTTATTTCTAGTTAAAACAAAGGATCAGGCACTTTAAAACCCAACGTGCTTCAACATCTGCTGTCAGGGAAAAGTAAGGACACCCCCACATGGGATGGTCAGCCAAAATCATCAGGTTTTGCTGACCTTCATCTAATGTGCAAAGGCAGCTTACGAATTTTTCATGAATAATTGTTATATTTAACATATTGATGCAAACACAGGTTTGATAACTCAGTGGATACGTTTAATCATTAGTTGTCAAATCTTTTATGCTTATCATCAGTCTTGCATAGACACAGGGATCTTGCATAGACACAGGGCAATTCTTTTTACCTACTATAGAAACATGTCTGTAGATCGCATTGTATGGTCTGTAAGCTTGTGCCTCTGACAGTTTTCAACATCACATAGAACCCAAACCCATTTGGCCCTGTGTTTAGACAGTTCTGTCAAATATTTCCCGGAACTGAACTCGTTATGTGGTGCTAAATATTCTTGAAGCCCCTATTTTCTGGAAATCAATTTTGGTCTAAGCTTTTGAACTATATGTATGACAGATCAGAAGATCAATTTGGTATGGATTGTTCCTTTACAGATATTTTTTCCCGTCCAGAAAATCTCTGGCTGCAACAAAATGATTTGCATTGGATGTAATAAGTTCTTCTGCTGGCTCTGTCTAGAAATACTACCACAAGATGATCCATATAAACATTTTAACAATCCTTCCGGATGTTTAAGTCAGTAAGTACTTTTGCTTAGTTTTAAGAGAAATAAATTAAGTTCTACAGAACCAATAGTAGGTACAACAGTATTTTAAAGGATTATTCCCATTTCAAGCCTTGTTCTCCATTACCTTAAAAATTAGAAAACTTTGTAATGCATATTGTGTGTGCATAGTGTACCTTTTGTTTACTAGACCTTGCTGCTCCGGTATCGCTGTATAGTTTCTAAGGTTCCTGCCCCTATGCTAAGCAGTGATAGGCTGCTGGGGTCTTAGTGTCCAGTGATGTGCTGGTGGTCGGAATATTGTGAGCGACATATTCCATGCATGTGTGGTATGTCCTCTGCCCGGCATCCACTGTCATTTTGCACAATATTAGTAATAGAACTGATTCTAGTCATGCGTAGTCATGCATGAGCAGGTCTATTTCTCACAAGCCGGCTTTTTTTTTACTGCTATGAGTAGCCTGCTTACCGGCTTGTATTTCAAGCCTTCCCATCACACTTAGTAAACAATCCCAGTAATTTACTTAGAGTTTAAGTCCAAAATATACTAATTTTCCTTTCTTGTAATTGTTTATTTTTTACACACATTAAATTTAAAGGATGTGAAGGGAGGACTGGTTTGGAGGGAGCACTGATGAGGAATGGGGAATTATGACAGATGTTGTCCATGATCAGTTATTACCAACACCTACTAATTAAATATTAGAAATGCAGTTTGTCATTCTAACCCGTGACACTACAACAACTACTAATATTCTTGTTATAGAGTGACCAAATAGTGTAAGTTACCAATTGTACACAGTCTCTGAAGACATTTAAATGATTACAGTGCTGTTATATCAAGGAAGTTGTATAGCCAGAACTTTAGCTGCACCAGGCTGGTGCTAAGTTGAACAGCCCCGTTTTACAGACCACACCCCCAAATTTTAACCCATGCCTCCATTTTTAGGCTCTTTCTGGCACTTCTAAATCCTAAGTGTCACCTAAACTACCACTACTAGCTCTCTTACAATTTCTGCCTATAAGTATTTCCGTGTTCATGTACCTCTCCACTTTCTGAAGTGAACAAACCTATAAACTCAATCAAGAACGTAAAAGTGTATGCTGTCACTACAAAAGCTAAGATATAACCTACAATACTGCCATATAGAGACTACAGAGTATTCAGTCATTAGCTTGGATCGCCATCACATGACAGTGAATACAGCACTGAGCCAATCAGCTGCCTCTAAGGCAAGTAGGATATTGCCGTGTATTAAAAGAGGTCTGGACTCGCAGGACAGGGATGTAATTCTACCGCTGAATAAAGCATTGGTGCGACCTCACTTAGATATGCTGCTCAGTTCTGGGCCCCAGCTTATAGAAAAGACGTAATGGAGCTAGAGAGAGTACAAAGACGAGCAATCAAACGGAATGGAGGAATGGAGCATCTTAGTTATGAGGAGAGGTTAGTAGAATTGAACTTATTTAGTTTTGAGAAAAGATGGCTTCGGGGGGACATGATTAATTTATATAAGTAAGTAAATGGTCCCTACAAAAAGTACCCGTATTTTTCGGACTATAAGGCGCACATAAAAGCCTATGATTTTCTCAGAATTTGAAAGTGCGCCTTATAGTCCGATGCGCCTTATATATGAATCAATTCTTCACTTGGGTTTTGTTCAGAACGTATTTACAGCTAATTTAGTGACACTTATTTGTAACTGATTTGTAACTGATTTCCGATCGTAAATACGTTCCGGAATCAGTTACAAAACAGTTGCAAATAAGGGGCCGTTCACACGGCTTATTTGGCCGCGGATTGGCGCCGTACTGCGCGCCGGATTTGCGCTGCAGTACGGCGCCAATCCGTCGCAGTAATTACGGTAATCCACCGTTCTCATAGAGAACAGTGGATTCCGTCGCTCCTCCCCGCTCTGCGAATCCGCCGGGCGGGGAGAACGTGACATGCACATTATCCAGGCGCAATACGCGCCGTGGATAATGCAAGTCTATGGGGCCGGCGGGCCGCGCCCCCGCCCCGCCCCCGCACCCGCCCCTTATTCAAGCCGGAATTGCGAGCGCAATCCGGCTCGCAATTCCGGCTTGAATAAGCCGTGTGAACCGGGGCTAAGTGTCACTAAGGCTATGTTCACACAGCTGATTTCAGAACTGATTCACGTCGTATTTCCAACGTAAATACGTTCCGAAATCAGTTGCAAATCAGTTGCAAATAAGCTTCACTAAGTGTGACACGTATTTTGCGACGGAATTACAATCCCCATTCTTTACATGGGGTGGCAGGACCATTGTAAATCCGCCCGTATTGCGGCCGCAATCCGCGGCCGCGATACGGCACAGAAATATGTACATGTATTGACTTTTGTTACAACTTTACAAGTTGAGAGTTATTGTGAAAGTGTTGAATGAAGCTTGGCTTGCGGTCTGAGCTTTGTTTCATTTAATGTGCCGCGCCTTATAATCCGGTGCGCCTTATATATGAACCAAGAAGACTTAACAGGCGCTCATTGATAATGCGCCTTATAATCCGGTGCGCCTTATAGTCAGAAAAATACGGTATTGGGAAAAATTATTTCATCTAAGCCCCCTCAAAAGACAAAAGGACATTCCCTTCGGCTAGAGAAAAAAGGATTCAATCTCCAGAGGAGAATAGCGTTCTTTACTGTAAGAGCTGTAAATCTGTGGAATAGCCTGCCTGAAGAGCTGGTTACAGCAGGAACAGTTGGGACTTTCAAGAAAGGCTTAGCTATCTACCTGAAACAAAAGAATATTAATGCAAATGTAGCTATGTGAAATCCTGGCTGGTGGAAGCTCCGTGGTCAGAGATGGGGTCTCCCCTGGAGCAGATTGGTTCTTGCCTTGTGGGTTTCAGGGCATTAACCAGTGGGGAGGCTGGGCTTGAACTCTTTGTCTCCCTCCCTTCACCCACTTTTTCCCCACCATTGGTTGAACTTGATGGACACGTGTCTTTTTTTCAACCATACTATGTAATTATGCCACCTGTAAGTAGAGAGGTAGTTTTATAGGCATCTGGTAGGAAGATACCAGATACCCCGATAGGTACATAGATAGGTATATATGGCCCAAGTTGTATGATACTTCGGTATATGGGCACTTTTAAATGATAAAAAAATATATACTCACCTACCTGCCTACGTTCATATCCTGCTCCCCTCATCTCTTAGTCCAAAAGCTTAGGGCCTAAGGCATAGACGTTCTAGCCTAGTACACACAGCTTAGCATAGTTCATTTAAAATATTTTTAAAAAAACAAAAACATTTGTTTTTTACACTACTTACCAATTCATTTTTTTAATTACTTAAAACTTTCTTTTTTTTCTTTCTAGTTGATTACTTTGTTGGAGAAATGCATTCCTGCATAATCAAAGGTTATTCTGATACATGAAGAAATAAGGACCCAAATATTATAATGCATGTGTTTCCTAATTGCAACGACAAAATTAGAAGCTACAGCAGACTCCTGAACACTTCCCAAATTTAGAAGAGTGGGTTGAAAAATTCATGCTGGCTTTATTCGAAACGTTTTGATTATTTTTCCTACAATCCCACCTGTGTACATAAGAAACTTCTGCCACATGCTCTTCCTACCATTTTTCCACCAGTCAATTTGAATGTTGAAAAAGCACCAACCGCTTCTGAGTATGACAGTCAAATTCTAGCAGCTTTTTGTGGGGATAGTGGGGATAGGATCTTCCACAATTATTTCATTAAATTCTGCAAAAAGTAATCTAAATAGTGGAACAAGTCCTACTACTTTTACTGGGGTTACGGCTTCATTAATTTAGTAAACACACACCAATTGTCTTTCAACCGCAAACATTGGAAGGAAATCAACGTTTCATGTTTCTCATGCCAGTAATCAGATTGCTTGTTCCTTCTCAGTCAAAGCAAGAAACAATGAGATCTCCTAAAATAATGATGGGCAAGGCTACAAACACATATTTGCACTGGGAGAAAGATAACAGATGTTTGGTTATACAACAATTACAAACCAAGAAAGTACCTGTAGTTCAGTATCCACCCCAAAAAAAGAAAAGTAGCCATGGAATTTCATGCCATTTACTGACTGATTAAAGAAAAATGTCGATTTTTTAAAGAGATATTTTTTTTGCTCATAAAAAAGCAAAAAAAATATATTATTATAGATATGGCGTTAAGTTAACTGAAACACAGAATATCAGTAACATTTCTTTGTCTATAATCCCACAACAAATGGAATATCAAGGGTTTCGTCAAGATTTGGAAACTCTACAGAATGTTCACGAAATGTATAATCCTTAGGGTATATTCACACGGCATGTCGGATCCGTTTTTGGATCCATCTATAGATGCGTGTTTGAATCCATGTTTCGTACCCTAAACAGACCCAACACACACATCTAACAATGTGCAGTGTGTTTTACATTGCTTTCAATGTAAAACACGCATCAGCGTTTCGACGGGTGATCACCAATATGTGTTTTACATGCATCTTTATGATGCACCTTTCGGAGCCGTTCAAAGATTTGACATGTCAGTTCTTGATCCATTTGACGCAGCAGGCACCCTATTTAAAACTTAAGGATGCGTTTATGCTGCAGCAAAAACGCATTCAAACACACATCTGCGTGTTGGATGTGATTTACGTAGCGCATTTGAATGTGTTTTTCAGATCCAAAATGGATCCAGCACACTGTGTGAACATACCCTAACTCAGAAGATCGACAATTCAATGGTGACTTCAATGGTGACACCCACTAAATTGTAGCTCCACTCGATATACCACCAATTGAAGTTACCCCAACTGCTGGTTGTGCTCATTCTCCAACAGGGAGTCTCTATTTGACATTAACTCCACATCATATAGTTGGAAAAAAAATTCGAAGATTGATTTATTTGATATTTCACTTTTTTAATTCCGCATCACAATGTGCTGGTAACAAAAGTGATTTAGGTTTAAAAAAAAATCGGCTTCTTTTTCCACCTGTGAGTAAAGATAAAGAAGAAGATGATGTTGATACTTAATTTCATCCATCAGACATCAATCTAGAGGAGGATAAGGATATTAAATAATTTTTGTAATCTATGAATGCAGATGAAGAATGTAATTCACATTCATACCCATTGAACATTTCCCTTTAGATCTAGTTGAACAAGAAAAATTCAGAGTGCTCCAAAGCGGTCTTTTGAAATAGATACCAATGGCCCCCTATCAACAACGGAAAAATTGTTTAAAAAACATCAACAAAGATTAATCCGAAAAATTGGATCAGCCATAGCAACTGATATAAAATGTACTAATGGACACATTAGAAATTTATGGACGAGCCACCCAAAAATAAATTGACTACCTGTTGGCAACCTCCTAATTTTCAGTAGTATTGTTTTGAGCAGAAATAATTTCTTAGACAGTAAAACACTTCTTTAATATCTTAAATGTCCCGATCTATGCATTATTGCCACAAGCCAAAATACATATTTGTGGTAATACATACACAATATAATAAAGGAAAGGAATCTATCAAACAGCCATTGTCAGGTTCACCTGTTTGTATGGCGGGAGATGGGCAGTTGGATAGCACTGGGTTTTTTGCAAAATACTGTGGGAGACGTATTACTTTTGGCGCCCAGGTGCCATTTTTTTGCGCGCATTAGTAGCGTAAAATGCGCCTACATCTATGAACCTGTTCTACTGCGGGTCATAGATTTAATGCTTTCTAGCTATTAAGAGACACTTCTGGCTCAGGTAGACCACTTTTAAAGCCTGTTCCAGCAGTAATGCACCTGGATTTGCCGATAAACAGTCATAAATGTGTAGAATCATATGGTTGTGGTACGACACGCCTCCAGAACACCCCCGATCTCAGGCGCATTACACAGTGCCGCGGGTGCCTTGCAATGTGCCTGATTAAAAATATAGCGAACAGCCCAGTTCATACATGTCGCCCTGTGTGTATACTTCTTTGGACAATGAATCCAGCAAAATAGTTGATTTTTAAGTAGAACAACTGGTTCTCAGTTGTACTGGAGAAAAAAGCTTTTAAAATGAATATTGAAGGAATATTGGCCTCGAACATAAAAGTTTGAATAATCGCTACCGATCAACATGTTGGAATTAGGAAAGTCATAAAGGAGGATACAACATCAGTTTGATGTCTGGCATATGGCAAAGTCAATCGGTGGCAAATTGTTTGAAGCATCCAAAACTAAACATTGTCATGAATTAACACCATGAATCGATCCCATTAAAAAACCATTTGAAGTTGTCTGCAAGAAATTGTGAAAAAGATCCTGATGATATAATACAGTAGATAAATGGACATCAGTAACCAATCATGGTCTCAATATTTAGATGAGTGGGACAAGAACGGTGTTTATGGACACTGTCAACACTTGAGCAGCATATCAGAGACCAAGGGCCTTTCTTGATTGCCCATCGCAACCAATCAGAGCTCCCTTTTCATTTTTTCAAAAGCACTTTATGAAGTGAAAGGGGCGCTTTGATTGGTTGCTATGGGCAACAAAGAAAGTCTAGACCTAGACAGTTTTCACACATATTCCCTCAAGTAGTTACAAAAAGGACTCAGCAGCAAACCATAAATTGAAGGCTTTGATTGAGAATCTGTGTCTGCTGAGAGACATAAAACAATAGTCCTTATTTTGTCACACTGGGGAACTTGAAGTTTATCATTTAACTACCTTAAAGGACAGGACAAAAATAATACATTTTTCTATGATGCTATGGTGGCACGAACTACCTTAGCTGCTATGGACCATAACCATGACACCGGAAGAATTTAAACAGTGATCACCAATTTGATGAAGAAAATGATGTTAAAAAAAGAAATATCGTCTGGAATACACCAAGGCCCGTAAAGCATGGGTCCTAAAAACAATGTATGAACTCAAGTCCATATGCAGCAAAAGAGTTTCAGAGTGGTTGGGAATCTGTTAAATACAAGAGGTCATCAAAAGGTTAAGGAAAAGTAAAGACACATTTAGAGTTTGTGCAAACGGCATCTTTGCGGGGCATACTTCAGCACATAATTGCACTGCGATGCGCCCAAAGTATGCCCTGCAAATACGGTAAAATCATAGCAATGATTGCTATGATTTTCCTATGTATTCCCTGGCGCATACTTTGCGCCCATAAAAAGAAGGTCTCCAATAGAGCCTTAGGTGTAAAGGCCTCCAAATCTCCCACTCGTCACATGTGGAGATACATGGCACAACAACGAACATTTGGTGTAACTACTATCTCCTCTAAAAGCTAACCCTCCACCAACCAACACAGGATGCCAATACTAACCATTAAACTAGTTAAAGCAGTATTCCCATCTCATTGGTTAGCTTTAAACATGTAGACAAAGGTAAATAAAGACCATAATCAAATACAATACTGTTTCATTTGCTTCATTTCAGAACTAGAGAAGTTCTGATCTCCTGCTTCTCTAGTTAACAACTACCTATCTGCTCTAGCAGTCTACTCCATGTTTCTCAGTCTTTGATGTTATTTTTCTACTGAGAAACTTGAACCCTCAAGTCCACACAGCATATGTCAAAATTCCGTTCAAAAGCCAACGTCATTTTGACATTGCTGGACTGCGGCAGGACCACATTTTTTGGAGCATATTTGCGCAAAAGTCACAGTTGGATTTCGGATTTGCCGTCGGCTCCATACATTGAATGTATGGAGCCAACAGAAAATCAGAGTGGAAGAGCGGAATCCGCCGGAATTACAACGTGTTGCATCTTCCGCTGGATTTTAAACCAGTAAAATCCATGGATTTTTCATTGCTGTCTATGCAGCACAGTGTACTGTTGGATTTTCGGTGGATTCAAAATACTGAAACTGCAAAAATCCAACGGTATTCCTGTGCTGTGTAGACATAGCCTAAGAGTTACTAACCTAGGTCTCTTACCATCTTACCTCTTACCATCCTGTCATTCCATTTTTTTTTACTGTTTTTTCACTTTTATTTTTACTTTTCCCCATAGGGGACTTGTATCAGTGATCTTCAGATCACTGATATGATAGAGAGCAGTACATAGCAGAACTGCTATGTACTGGTCTACATGGCAACTGTCAATATCTATGCCCGGCCATGCCCACAAGCCCCGGAAGTCTATAACCAACACTTCCGAGGCTGACAGGTAAGCATTATGTCAGGTAAGCATTACCATTGCTCTGATATAGAGAGAGGGAAATCCCCACCTCTGGCTTTCTCTTAGCTGCTGCGATCGCGATAGATTGCAAAAGCTAAAGGGTTAATCACCCACGCACGGAGCTCACTCCAGCCACGGTGGATGCAGCATGAGGCCAGCTGAAATATACAGCTGGTCACATGTAGCGATTGTGTGAGTTCTGCTTGTGAGCTTGCACAATCCTCATAACGTACCCGTACATCAATTTGCAAGAACCCCTTCCCAACGATGACGTATGGGTACGTCAAAGGTCTGTAAAAAGTTAAATAAGAAAAATCAAGGCATACACACCATTAGACTGCAGTCCGTCAAAGAATAATGCAAACAGGAAATGATAACTCCGTCCGGTGGAACGCATAACCAAAAGAAGCAAAATCATTGATAAACAAGCAAAAAAGAAAATAAAAAAATCCATGAATAAGGCGTTAATGTAATCAGACATGATGCTAGAAAATCAATAAACATGATTAAACTAATGAATATAACATATGCGGCAGACCTGTGGCTACTATGCATGACCGCATAAATGAGTTCCACTGGAAAGTAAAACCAAATGTCCATAACCAGAAGAAGACAGTGGAATGTAAGAAGCGCTCCACCGCCGTATTTTTACTTTGTGGTAAGTACTGTTTTTTTAGAATACTAAAAATGCATGTAAAAAGCACAAAACAAAAAAAACACACACTAGGAAGCATGAAGTTTTTCACGTGCAATGTAAAGCACCGAAAAAAATGTGTCAGGGTTCCTAGTCTAAAACATCATAACGTGCATTGTTCTGTTAATAGTAGTTCTGTTAAAATGTACATCCAGTGATTCTATATAAGTCAGTAGGTTTACATTTGAAGAAATCAGGTGATGCCTTTTAGAGGCTAACTGAATATATTTGATAGTAAGCTTTTGAGAGGACTAGCTCTCTTCTTTGGACATGGTGTTATACAAGAAACTGAAAATTCACAGACTTTTTATACACAAAAGACATTAGCCTTCAAAAGATCTTAAACTCTTTAAAAATAACAACATTCAATGTAAATAGAGAAGTTATTTACAACAGGTCAAGAAATAAACAATATCGAACTGCAATACCCTGGATTCTGCCTGTCTTAAAGGGTTCTAAAATAGCTCAACTCCCTCTGGTTTCCCAGGTCACAATGACAGTTTTTAAGGTGTATGGTCACCAGTATGGCCTCTACTCTCCAGGGGGACCATTTGTCCCGCTCCAAGGCAACCCAGAAATCCCAATCCCGGCTTGCAGCATGCTATATCGGGCTGAGCGTACCCAGCAACCTCACTTCATCAGGGATCTTGTGGTGCACTCCACCTTTAAAACCTACGAAGAGATGGTTCCTCTCCAATTCCGTTTGCCTAATGCTTGGCTACAATACTTGCAATTGAAACATTACTTCACCACTAATAAAGACAAACTTAATCTTACTAGAGAACTCACCAGTTTTGAAAGGATTTGCATACAGCAAACACGGCCTAGACATCTTATCTCGGTAGTGTATGATATGTTGATAGAAACTCTCGCCGTGAGACATCCCTCCTTTCAGGATTGCTGGGAAAAGGAACTAAATTGTACTTTCCTGGAGGAGGATTGGCTCAAGGCCTGCATCTTGGTGGCTAAGGCCTCGGTGTCCTGTAGAATTCAGGAATTAAATTACAAGGTCCTCTCCAGGTGGTACAGAGTGCCGAAAGTGTTACATCTATCCTGGTGTCCCATCCACCTGCTGGAGATGTGAGAAAGCTCTAGGAACTATGACCCACATCTGGTAGGAGTGTGAGATACTGCAGCCTTTTTGGAGGAAGATTGTAGAAGTGATTCGGATAGTCACTGACATCACTTTACAAAACTCCCTCAAAGTTCTTCTGCTCCTTATGCTACCTTTGGGCATTCGCGCCTTAAAGGGAAGCCTGATAATTTTCTTACTGGTGGCAGCTAAATCTTTGATTCCTAGAAAGTGGAGATCAAACCAGATCCCCACTGTCTAGGAGTGGTTCAAAGAGGTTTTCAATCTGCAGCGCATGGAGGAAGTGAGAGCAGATTCTGATCAGACTATGGATAAGTTCTATAGGGTCTGGGGGGAATGGATGACTTTTGCTGCCTCATCGGCATTTAAAACCATGACATAAGGCTCTGTTTGGATGTTGGGCAGCGTCACGTTCCCATCTCACACTGTATTAGGTAATGGACTGCTCTCTTCAGGTCTGACTGAACTCCACCATTAATAAAAGTTCGGAGGTGCTCCACTGTCTTGTCCAAAATGGTTTATATTGGTTCTAAGTTTTACTTATGCTTTATTATTTTACTATGACTTACTTTATTGACAATAGTTGCTTAATCCTGAAGGTCGTTATTTTATCTCATTTATTCTAGGATACTGCTCAGAACTTATATCATGATTGATGCACCATTAGTAGTAGCTCACAAAATTGTATCCAGTGAGAATTGTTTAAATTGATCTGTTTTTTACAGTGTGTATTTTCTGACATTGATTTGCTAATACTGGAAACTTCCAAATGATGACTACATATTGTAAATGTAAAACTTTCAGTTTTCTATTTTAAAAAATCGACTTTGAAAACGGAAAAAAATCTGTAACTTGTGTGTCATGACTGATAGATCAGTAATTCTTGATGTAATCTGTTTGCTGTTAGGTCGTGATTTGTGGCCCCCACAGTTCATACATAGTGTGACATGTAACTAGCATGAATATTAAATCCAAATTGCAGAGTTTGAAATTTTTGCATTAGCTTATATTCCCATTCCCTTCTCTATCTCTGTGTCTTAAAATGTCCCATTAAAACCACAACCCACAAATTTTCAATAGAGAAATGTGTGAGAGATTTGTCCTGTTGTTTTTAATAGTGAATCTGTGTGAGTTCATGCGCTGACTGAGTCTCTGCCCTGTTTCCCCCACATAAAGGCCTGTGGTCGGACATTGCACACACATAATCAGATACACCACATTGGAAGATCTGAAGGAAAATGTCCCCCTAATTCTGTACACCTGTTGTGACTGTGGGACAGGTACACTGTCAGTGGTGTGGATGTGTCTGCAGGTTTTTCCCCTGTTTTGCAGGCAGGGTGAGGTGCCATTTCAGTTGGGGCCTTCAGTTCACTTCGGACAATAATAAACCGCAGGTTTGGTGGTTGCTGAAAGGAAAGGAGAGGGGGGACTGGGAATATGTCTTTCAGTCTGTTGTACCTACGTAGCACAGGTTGGCGTTCCTTGGCAAGCCTTTGTAGCAGGGCTGTGGAGTCGGTAAGCCAAAGCTCCGACTCCAACTCCGACTCCTCAATTTTTCTGACACGGACTCCGACTCCCGACTGCTTCATACATGGCACATGTTTAGGTGATAACTTTACTGTAGTAAAATAGTAACATCAGGTTCTTTATCACCTTATGGCACAATCAAGCTATATAGGTATAACACTGACAAGCAAAATGGTAACAATGTTTTTAACTTTTGACTTTCAGGCTCCATATCTTACCATCCACTACAGCTTTGTACATGAGGCTACCATCATTTTATAGACAATCATCTTACCTATCTTATACATACATTATTTAGTATTTAGCATCTATTTTGTTCTGCAGATTCTTGACATGTAACAGCATTGTTACTGTTTTGGCTTTCAACTCTGCCTCAATCCTTCTGGGCTCTGTATCAGATTCAAAAATGTCTTGACAAAAATCTGATCCTAGGTCTCTTCTACACATTCTCAATGTTGGTGCATACTGGATTTGGGTAGGAATACAGTTTTTTCTTCAACTCTACCCACAAGTATTGCATTGGGTTGAGGTCTGGGGACTATAGAGGCCAATACAGCAACTCTACTTCCCTGTCATTGAACATTCCTTCTCCAACCTTGACATCTGCTTCAGGTCATTGTCCTGCTGGAACACTATTGCTGTCCTTTTCATACCCATAGTACCGAGTATATGAAGTAACTCATCTTGTAGGACACTCACATATAGCTCAGCACCGAGACCACCATTGATCCTAGTCAAGTATCCAACATCTTTGGCTGTGAAACATCCCCATATCCTCGGACTTCCTCCACCGAACCTGACAGTTTTCCAGATTCTCGATCCGTTCACCCCCTTTTCCCTTGATTCTTCCAAACCCATTTGCCCCCATCAAAGCCCGGTCTATTGACTTTTGTCTCATTGCTTCAAATCCCCCGTTTCCAATCTTACATTTTTCGTACTTTTTTGCAAACTCTTTGTCAGCACTTCTTATGACGAGATTGAAGTCGAGGCTTCTTCAACTTTTTTCGGGCCATCATTCCAGACCTGTCTAATGTGTGTTGCATGGTGCTTGCATGGACGTCTGTGACCTCACTCTTAAGAAACCTACGAGCCTCCTCCGCTGCTGTGTCTGTGGCGTCAAAACTGATAGACCTTGTGATGAGCGACTTTTTTGACTCTGATATTTATCCTGGACGTCACCTCTTGGCTTTGGACGGACTTCATTTCATATTCTTCCAGTTGTCGTGGCCTCACATGATGCAGTTTGGCAATTTTCTTGGCCCTGAGTTTCGGTTTCTCTTTTCTTGGGAAATCTTCTTCAGGCTTCTCAAACCCAATGCCCTTTCGCTTGGAAACCAGCCCTAATAACACACTGAGCTACTGGGGAAATAGTACGGGTTGTAATTTGTATACAAAAAAAAAGATAGCCCCCACCCACCAGGAGAAAACAGTGACTTTGCAGTTCATGTAAGAATCTAAGAATAAGCAGTGCAAAATAGTTAAAGTTATGATGAGCCCCAAGATGATTGTCTATAAAATGAAGGAGTCTACTGGGTGGTGGGATATGGAGCCTGAAGTCAAAAGTTCAAAAAAAAATTGTACTTTTGCTTGTCAATGTAAAAATTAAAATGAAAAATTTTGGGAAAATTGGTCAATCTGTTTGTATGGGAGGGTCTTTCCCTGTGAACGCTTTCCCTCTCCATGTCTTTAATTATATCCTCATGTGATGTGGCTGAGTATGGGAACAGTAGCAGGGCAAGACCCCAATTTTCTTGCTCTTGGCAAAGCCTGTCCGGCAATTTTGTTTTTACCCCCAATTTCGAAAAATTTCCCCTTCGATCCGGGGAGGTGTTGTCCAGGTATCTTGTGGGCAAATCGACTGTATGGGTTGGCCGGGCTGAAAATTTATAGATTGTTTTTTAGTTTTAAAAAGTTTTAAATTTTAAAAGTTTTCTTGTATAAACCGTCTGAAAAAGGGAGCTAATCCCCCGAATGTCACCTTAAAATTATTCAGTTAGCCACTAAAAGGAAAACCCCCAGGGGGGGGACAAGGCATTTTGGGCCCTAGGGGATTTCGCCAATGGCGCCCCCCCCCCTCGTCCCCAAAAAATGCCCCCCCCCCCCCAATTTTCCTCCACCCTGACAGGTCCGTCATTTAATTTTCGGGCTATCCCATAGTCCTCCTCTCTCAGCAGTCACTGCACAAGGGAAAAATCAGCCCTGAAAAAATTTGTTTTTTTAAAAACCCGTTCCCCCCCCGTATGACAGTGTTTCCCCCTAAATAACAGTCACCGAAAAATCCATTTTTAGGGAGCAATCTACAGACAAATGTTTTTTCAAAAAACCCCCTCAAAACCAGACCCAAAAATTACCCCAAAGGTAAATAACCCTGCCATCCCCTGACAAAACGACCCCCACAGTGATATGTGAAAACCGGGCTTGTTCATATCCCACCCCCTTTTTACTGACCGTGGGGTGATATAGTTGTTTTTGCGCTTGCAGAATCTAAGTGATTACACTGCGTTAAAATTTAGTGACTCACAGGAGAGTCTTTTTGATAAGCGTCGTTACTTTCCCTTTTTTTCCATCGGTCCACCCCTTCATGGTTGCTCCGGCCCAATCTGTCCCTGCAGTTTGGCCCAAAAATATTTAGAATCCCCCCCTTTTCCGCAACCCCTAATTTAGGTATTAAGTCCCCTCAGTTAGACAGGGTTATAGATTGGGGGTACTCTCAGGCAGGTTATAGATTTTGGGTCATCTCGGAGGTTATATAGCTTTAGGGGCCAGGGGGGTATATAGGGGCCCAGGCAGGTATTAGATAGGGGCTCGGCATGTATATAGCTAGGGGTACAGGCAGGTTTTGGGGCCAAGGCGGTTTAGGGGCCACAGGCAGGCATATGGGGGACGGCGGGCTTATGGGGGCAAAAGGGGGTTATGGGGGCCACAGGCAGGCTTAGGGGGGCCACAGGAGGCTTATGAGGTTTACGGGGAGGCTTATAGGGCACAGGCGGGTATGGGGCCACAGGAGTTTTAGGGGGCCACAGGGCTTTTGGGGCCCCAAGGGGTTATAGGGGCTTCGGGTAGGTTTAGGGCCACAGGCGCTAGGGGGCCACGGCAGGCATATGGGGCCAAGGGGGGTTTAGGGCACGGCAGGCTTATAGGGGCTACAGGCAGGGTATTTGGGGGCCAAAGGGCGGTTTAAGGGGTTTGGCGGGTTTAGGGCCAAAGGCGGTTATGGGGCCCACGGGCAGGTTATGGGGCTACAGGCGGTTAAAGGGGCTACGGCAGGCTTATGGGGCCCCAAGGCGGTTTTTTGGGCCAAGGCAGGGGTTTTTGGGGGCCCAGGAAGATTTTAAGGGCCGGCGGGATTTTTAGGGGCCAAGGCAGGCTTTAGGGGCACAGGCAGGCTTTTAGGGCAAGGCGGCTTTTTGGGGCCCAAAAGGGAAGGCTTTTTAGGCCTACAGGCAGGCATATGGGGGCCACAGGCGGGTTATGGGGCCCAAAAGGAGGTTTATGGGGGCCACGGGCGGGTTTTGGGGCTCAGGCGGCTTATAGGGTCAGGCGGGTAAAATTTATGGGGGCCCCGGGCGTTTATGGGGGCCCAGGAGTTATATAGGGGCCCAGGGCGGGTTTTGGGGCCTAAAGCAGGCTATGGGGGCCAAGGCAGGCTATGGGGGTACAGGGCTATAGAGGTCGGCGGATTAGGGGTAAGGGCGGGCATATGGGGGGTACAGGCGGGCTTATGGGCTACGGGCGGGCATATAGGGGACAGGCGGGATAGGGCTAAAGGAGTCATTTTGGGGCTACAGGCGGGCTTATAGGGGCCACAGGCGGCTTTTGGGGTTTTCAGGGGTTTTGGGGGCTACAGGGGCTTATAGGGGCCAAAGGGGGTATTGGGGCTAAAGTCGGATATGGGGGACGGAGGTTTTAGGGGCTACGTCAGGCGTTTGGGGCCACAGGGGGCTTTAGGGGCTACAGGAGGTAAAAAAAACAACTTCTATTTCCTGCTGCCCGGGGGGCGGCTCCTCTTCGGGCCCCCCTCCAGCCCCGGGAACTCCCCCCGGCAGTCCCGGGCCCCACGGCCTGAAAAAGCGCAACCCAAAGGGAGGGAGCGTGCGTGACATCACTTATCGCGCCCCCTCCCGTGAGCGCCGCAGGGCCGGGGCGGGTCCTCAGGCATGAGGCCCCGGCCGGCCCCGCTGTTTGGCCCTGCGGCTCCCCGGAGGATCCAGTTCCTCCGGGGAGCGGGCCCGAACTGTCTGCGGGCAGGGAGCGTCGCTCTCGCCCCGCAGAAGCGGTCCGAGCTGGGGGCACTTCGGGCCCATGGAAAGGGCCGGGGCCCCCGGCGAGGGTCGGGGCCCCTCCCGGGCCCCCTTGGGGATGGGAGGTAGGCGCCTTGGCGGTCGCCTATTTTTGGGGGGGCCTACCCGTGTCCCGGCCCTGGTATCCCCCGATTTCTTCACTTTCTATTGCTTTTTGGGGAAACATGTAAACATTATTCTATGCTTGATTTTTTTAACTAGCTACAGATGCAAGGACAGATAGTAAATCCTTAAAATCTTTCAAGCGGGAATTACAGTTTTGGGGTTTTCGTAGAGGAATTTGTAGTTTTAAACCCCTTGATTAAGCCCCAAAACATGATTCAAGAAGACGCCCACGGGGGTTTATATCATAAGGGTATGACCATAGGAATTCTGATCACATTTATTTTTTTTTAAAAGCTTGATTAACAACCAAATGCTAATTTTCCCATTAAAATATTGACTGAATTGCTCTTCAGCATTTATAGTATATGTTTATGCAGTATAAAAAATAGATTCAGAAAACCTTCATTATCTTTCAAAACGGATGGTAAAAGCATGCAAAGAAAAACCCCATTGATCCGTACATTCTATGGATCAATAAATGTCTTAATTGATGGAAAATAATGGATGCATGCTGTACCTTTCTTCTATTACACTAAAGGGAGTATTAGCTCATGAATGAAAGACTGTTATCATTACCAACATATTGCTAGAAGGACATATGGCCAAAAATATATGAACACCTGACTATCAAACCCACAGAAGCTTATTGGACATGCCCTTTCCACACCATTGATGTAAAATTTGGATCCCTGTTGTGGCTATAACAGTCTCAGCTCTTCTGTGAAGTATTTTTTTACAACTTTTTGGAGTGTGTCTATTGGTTTTTGTGCCGATTTTGCTAAAGGAGCATTTATGACATTAGGCACCGATATTGGATGCAAAGGTTTGGCTTGCACTGTGCATTTCAAAATTGTTGAATCATGTCTTTATAGACCTCACTTTGTTCATATATGTACAGTCAAAAAAAGAAACAAAAAGGCCCTTTCCCAAAATGTTGCCCCCAAAGTTAGAGGGGTTAAAATTTTTTCTAAACTCTTTTTTTACTATTGATTAAAAGGAACCTGTCACATAGATTTGCCCCCCTTGGGTGGGAGCACAAGCTAGTGACAGAATGCTGTTTTTCCGCGTGTGTTTCCCTTTTTTCTGTAAGATGCGGGAGTTTTAGAGCATTTACCCCTCAAATTTGGCAGTTTTCAGCCCACTTCATTCCAAGCAGGTGTTAGCCCCACCCACTTACAGCTAACCACACCCACCTGCTGGTGGTTATTTACAAGTTTTTAACCTTTTAATTAGGTTTGTTACGTGGGGGAGGGCTGCAGCGGTTGGCGGGATAATCCTGTCATGAATTATGAACTTTTTTCGGGGAAACAGGCTACAAACTGCCAGATTTGAGTAGTAAATGCTCTGAAATTACGCCTTACAGAAAAAGGTACACAGCCTGGGACAGCATGTCTGTTTTGTTGTGCGTCCCCGCAAGGGGGTATAATCTTGTGACAGGTTTCATTTAACATTAATTTTATGGAGACAAAAAGACCCAAACCAAATCGAAAAACAGCTATATTGTCCTTCCTTTATTACATTTTTAGGGAGGATAGATTCTGGTAGCTTGCATTTTCCAAACAAGACAGTGAGACAGTGAGAGAAGATTCAATACTCCAGAAAACATGTTTCCACAGCTCCAGTTATGCTCGTGATTCTTCATAGTCATTTTAGGATTCTGTGCAGCTACTCAATTATAGAAACAAACAGATTTATAGAAAAAGGGATCACATTTACTTCAGATTGGGGGGAGGGGGGTAGGTGTGTGTGACTCATTAGAGGTGGTAGACCGCTACAGCTGGCTTGGAAAAACGCACCAGAGGGGCAGCAAATCCCCCAGAGGGTCAAAGAGGCATATTCTGTTCCAGAGGAGCAGAGAGCCATCTACATCCTGCCCTGCTAACTACTCCTGTGGCCCACCTGCAGCCTACAAAAAATAAGCAATCTTAGGTGGCATGATTTACAGTAATGCCTTCATCCCATTGCTTGTGTAGCTGCCTCTTCTAAGGCACCCTTCTGGGCATTTATAAACCTACCTTCATACCTACTGGGGAATCTAGATACCTACTTGGAGGCCCTTTACACATACCTACCTACCTAGTGGGTTGCCTGTGTACCTACCTGCCTTCTTACTAGGAGGGCTATATATCTTCCTAGTTGGGGGTCAATACACCTACCAACTGGGGGCGCCTAAATATATACCTACCTACTGGGGATCCTAAATATCTACCTAATGGGGACCTTTATACCTCTCTACCTAATGTGGGGCCTACATACATTCATACCTTCAAAGGAGGCCATATACCTACCTCACCAAAGTGAGTACGCCCCTAAGTGAAAATGGACAAATAGTGCCTAATTGGTCATTTTCACTCCTTGGTATAATTTGACTTGTTAGTGTTACAAGGTCTCAGATATGAATGGGGGAGCAGGTGTCTTAAATTTGGTTTTATGGCTCTCACATTCGTTCATACTGGTCAACATGGCACCTCACGTGAATTGTCTGAGGAATTGAAAAAAAGAATTGTTGCTCTACATAAAATTCCCCGGCTAAAAAAGACTGCAAACACCCGAAAAAAAATGCAGGGAGGTGGCTAAAAACCATAAAACAAATTTTCCCCCAGAACCGCCTCGGGCCCTTGGAAACCCAAAAAAGTTGGATTTCCTGTGTTCAGGGGAAAAAATTCAAAAAGATTAAAACGGGGCGAAGAATGCCCGAAACATTGCCCGCAGAGGTTAAAGCGGGTTTGGGGGGTCAGGCCTTCAGTGCCAAAAACCCTAACCCGCACACTGCATTAAAATTGTCTGCAAGGGTTTTTGTCTCAGAAGGAAACCCTTTTAAAAAAACAAAGCACAAGAAAGCCAGAAAACAGTTTTACTGAAATCAAACAGACCAAAAACATGCATGGGCGGGAACCCCAAAAAATGTAATTTTGGTTTTTATTGGAAACAAGCATTGTGTGGTGGCAACCATTTAGGATAAAAAAGACAAATTTTTTCATGCCTACAGGGCAACCTTGGGGGGAGGACTATAATGGGTTTTGGGGCTGCATAAGGGCCCCTTTCTGTGGGCAAACTAAAAGTTCATTTAGGAACAAAGAATGCCACATGTACTGTGCCAAAACCCGAAGCAGAGAATGAACCCCCCCCTTTTGGGAAACTGGGGCTGCAAAGGGCAGTAAACCAAAAAGATAACAACCCTCAAACACCCCCCAAAACGACCACGCCCCTTTCTAAAGGGAAAAAGAGGGGGAAAGGTGCTGGAGTGGCCCAAACCGGGCCCAACCAAACCTGTTAGGGCCCTCAATTGGGAAAAACCCTCAAAACCCCCAGTGGCAACTTGAAAAACTCAAAATGAAATCTAAGGCCCAAGAAAATTTAAAGGGATTTCTGGAAAAAAGGAGGGGCCCCACACAATACTAACACTTTTGGGCCCAAATTTGTTTTATTTTTCCCCGAAAGGGGTTACTCACTTTTTGGGGCCAGTGGGGTTTTGACATTGGGTGTCCCGGTTTATTGAGTTAATTTTTTGGGCAAAACCAAAAATTTCCCTGTTTAGGGGGCCCTTTTTCCCCGGGGACAGGACAAATACCTGCTTTGTTTCCCTTTTTTATTTTTACGTTTTTATTCCCCGGGCCCTAAATTTCCCCCTTTTACATAGAAAGGGTTTCCCTGTTGGCCCTTTTTTAGCTTGGGTGTGCCCCCGATATTGGGAAAAAATTGTGTATAAATACCACCAACCCCTGCCAGTGGCAAAACCCGGGGTTTTACATTGTGTTTTCAGAAATTTTTTTTTTTGCAAAAACTATACAATTTTCATTTGGCATAAATTGGGTTTTTTTAAATCATATAGGGAGGGGTGGGAAAGCCCCCATTTTGGTTCCCTTTTCATCCCCACCCACCTCCACAAGGTTTTCCAGAAAACATGCAGTATGCTTATAAGGCCCGGTGTTATTTTCTCTCTGGGTAATGGAGGTCTTTTGACCCAAATTTAAAGTTTAAATTGGGCTCAAATGGGGGGGAATAAAAATAGAGTAGGAACCCCCCGCTTTGAGATTTCTTGATAGCGGGGGTGGCTTAAAAAAGTTTTGGGCAAAACATGGTGAACTAGGAAAACTCAAAATTTTTCATGATTGTAGATACATAAAAACTTCTTTAGAGGTTTCCTGTTTTTGATACCCCTTTTAACAAGACATATGAATGAACATGTTCTATGTTTTTCGGGCCGCCGGCGGGGGACTGCTGTGCGGGTTTTCCATAGAGACCCATGTTAAAAGTTTTCACCCGGTTTGCAGACTGTTTTCAAAACTGAAAACCGTCCGAAAAACCGGGTGGCCTTATGCAACCTGTACACTGACTACTTTACATTGTATCAAAAGGAAATACGCAGTTTTGCCCATGAAAAAGATATAACATAATACAACAATGTGAGGGGGGCACTCACATTTGTGAGATACTGTACAAAAGGCATGTACAGTAGCTGTAGGGTGGGCCCTCAGAATTAACTCCACTGGTGGGCCCACAGAATGAAACTTCACTGGTGGGCCTTATGCACCACAGTCCAACATGGTTCCCATCATGAGCATGGATGCCACAACATGACCCACTGAAGGTTTTGGGAATTTGGGAGTTTCAAAAACTTATTTTTTAAAAAAGAAAGGCAACGCACCCTTAAAGGAATTTTACCCGTGAAAAGATTGCTGCAAAAAAACCCCAAATCCCAGCTATCCAGTCAGCATTGGCTTAATGTCCAGTGTGTTCAGGGGTGGCAGAACCCGGGGGCCTTAACAGTGGGAAAACCCCACTCAATGCTTTTATCTTATTCAGGCCTCTCAGCAGAGAACTGTCATAAAAGTCTATAAGAAAGATCTATCTATTTATTTGGGGGCATTAAAACTTTAAAGGGGGAAAAAATTTTATGCAATTGGAGCCAATAGTTTTAATTTGGGATGCGATACTGATATTCCAACACGGGAACAACCCTTTAGGAACTTTTTGCAAAGAGTCATCAATGCCTCTTGCCTAAAGTTTTTAAATTTTATACCTCAAAAAACCCCCCAATTATAACCCGAAGAAGTCCGGGGGAGTAGAAAACCAAAAACAAGTGTATAAACCTCGAATTTAGGAAATGTTTAATTAAACAAAATCTTGGAACAGGATATGCAAGTCATAAAAACACACATGAACTACAAACAGAAAAAACCTTCCTGTGAAAGTGGGTTTTAAAAAATTGGGCCGACACACAATTCTGCCTTTTTCCACTGACAGTTCACTTTGTAATTTGGGGTTTCCTGAAATACATGACTAAAAAATTAAGCGGGGCAAAGGACGTGTTCCACAAGTTATTTATACTAAATTGATTACAAGTACGCACTTTAAACCTGGACCCCCTTGGGGACGTGCTTTATTTGGGGGGGTGTGTTATTGCGCAAACTCCTGTTTTGGGATTCTTTTTTTGCAGCTCTCCATTGTAAATCCTCCTCCTCCTTACATTTCCAGAACCTACTTCATACACACGTACACTTCAATCTTTTGTGATCGACTGAAGCAAAATCAGATATCTACGAAGAGTAAGTTGCTCAACATTGTAGTGTTTAACCTCTTAATAACTAACCCTCTTTTAGCTTTATAAGGATCAAACTTTTTTTGTATTCCAAGAATTAGACCTTTTTTTATTTTATAGTTGGTTTAGCAGAATGAAGGCTTATTTGTTGTTTGTTTTCAATGCAGCCATTTTGTAATACATATTTACTTCAGCAATTTTCTATTTGTTTTTTACATTTTGCTTTTGTTTTCTGTTATGGGAAAAAAAGTAATTCTGCCACTGATTTTTGTATTTTTTTTCAGCATTGATCATGAGGTTTCAATAACCTACATCAAGCCTTTATTCTTTATTTAGTTCATTATAATCGAGGTGATACTATACAGTCATATGCAAAAGTTTGGGCACCCCTATTAATCTAAATCATTTTTAGTTCTAAATATTTGGGTGTTTGCAACAGCCATTTCAATTTGATATATCTAATAACTAATATTGCACATTTTGTGTTAGTACAATCAACCTCATTTCAATCCGGAAATATTACTGTGTCCATCAGTTATTAGATATATCAAATTGAAATGGCTGTTGCAAACACCCAAATATTTAGAACTAAAAATTATTAAGATTAATAGGGGTGCCCAAACTTTTCATATGACTGGTATATGTGTTGTGGGTTTTTTTTTTACCTCTTTTGTTTACCACTTTTATGTATAAAATTTTTTTTTTTTTTTTTTACTATACATTTTTTCATAAACTTATTTAACTTTTATATATTTTCTTCTCGTATAATACTCCGGTATACTAAATATACCAAAGCATGATTGCCTATCACAGTAAAACCGACAGGTTATCTATTAGGTGGTGCCGCCGGCATGGCCTAACAGGTATAGAGCCATGGAAGGCCTAGGGGCATTTGTCAGGCACAGCAACCCAGGAGGTGCTGATGGATAACAGAATGAGCTCCCTTTCTGTGTCAAACCACTAAGATGCTGCAGTTGCTATTGAACATGATATCTAAGGTGTTAAATGGCTTGGAGAAGAATTATCTGCAATCCCAGTTGTTACTGCAGTCTTGATGTCTGCAGCAACTAGTCACTGCAGATGACATTTGTACTTGATTTTACATTAAGTGGTTAAAGGGGGTGTCTGTTTCCATGAAAATAAGGCTAAATTATTGAAAAATTATGGAACTTTTTATGTACATTCATCTCAGTTCCTCACTCTTCTCCAGATGTTTGCTTACTATCAGTGAATGAGATCATTAAAAGGCTCTAGTGTGATATACTATAACAAACTATCAGGACAGGCCAAACTTGTGCCATTGTGGTAAGCTCACAGATTACACTGGGAAACATTCATTTTGTGCTTTAAAAGTTAGAACCATTTTTGAGTGTGTTTGTGGCGCTGATTCTAAAAATAGCACCCGTTTTCCCCCATCAGCTCCAGCTTTGGAGATCCAGCACTGCCACTTTACCAAGCATATGCTGCTGAAAGTATTCCCAACCTCTGCCATCCATCGCCGATCATTAAAGAGGTTGTCTCACTACATTGATTCATCTACCTCAGTCCTGTTTTCTTGGTTTCATTTTGAATTCAGGGGTGTGTTACTGGCTTCTACAAGGCTGCAGTAGAAGTCAGGTCTGTAGCTATTGAACTAGTGCTGGTAGCCTATCAGGAAAGATCAAACAGGACTGTAGCTATAGTGACCTGAGAAGCTGATGCAGCTCATACAGGAGGGGACATCTCAGAATAGGTAGGACACTGTTAATGGACAGATATTGCAAAGTTACTTGTTTTTGCAAGATCTTTAACATAAAGAGCAATCCTTGTAGTGAGACAACCCCTTTAAGGTCCCACGTCGATAACGGTCGATAAGCTATCAGCATTAGTACCTTATATCGAGGTGGGACATATGGCCAGAGCAAGGCCCAGGGGCTTCGCTAGGCACCAACGGTCTATTCAACTGTATGTGCGTCCTCAAGTGGTTGCAATGGTAACCAGAATCCTAATATAGGCTTCTGTATTCTGTAGCTGCCATGTTGCTACTAGGATATAATTGGAGAGCCATTTTGGTACACCTTTTTGCAATAACGTGATCCCAGTGGTAAAGTACCCTGTAGACACTAATAGTATCAGCAAAAAGAAAAAAAGCTTTAAAACTAAAAACTAATAAAAAAAGGTTCAAAACAGCCTCCTTTTGCGATTTTACAATTAAAAATAAAATGCAAAAAGTAACACATAGTTGATATTCCACCATCCACAAAAGTCTGATCTATTAAAAAATAACATCATTTATCCCATACGGTAAACACTGTAGAAAAGAAGAAATTTCCAAAGAAAAATATTTTTGCGTTACTTTTGGTTCCCAAAAAATTAGAACAAAAAGTGATCAAACAGTTGCATTTATTCCAAAATAGTACCAATAAAAACTACACTGTAGCAGGCAAAAAACTAGTCCTAACTTGAGTCCATAGACGGAAAAACAAAAAAGCTATTCGCAGAAATGACGCTGAAGCCCTAATGTACATAATAGAAACAGTTTACCGTATATACTCGAGTATAAGCCGACCCGAGTATAAGCCGAGGCACTTACTTTTGCCACAAAAAACGGGAAAGCTTATTGACTCAAGTATAAGCCTAGGGTGGAAAACGCAGCGGCTACTGGTGATTTTTAAAAATAAAAATAGATACCAATAAAATTACATAGGCAGGTTAATGTCCCCCATAGGCAGGTTATAGGCAGGTATAGGCAGTTTAATGTCCCCCATAGCAGGTTATAGGCAGGTATAGTGCAGTTTTTAAAGTCCCCCATAGGCAGATATAGGGTGGGATAGGGATTTAATGTCCCCCATTAGGCAGTTATAGGCAGGATAGTTTGTTATTAGGCAGGTATAGCTATATGTCCCCAAAGGCAGGCTATAAGGGAGTAATTGCCCCCATTTGGCAAGTTATAGGCAGGTATAGGCCAACTAGGCAAGTATATAGGCAGGTAAAAAGGTCCCCCTAGGCAGGTTATAGGCAGGTATTAGGTCCCCCCTAAAGGGAGGTTATAGGCAGGAATAGTCCCCCGGTTAGGTTAGGGAGGTATAAGTCCCCTACGTCCCCCCAAAGTAGGTTTTAGGGAGGGAATAGTCCCCTAGGTAGTTTTATAGGCAGGGATAGTCCCCTAGGTAAATTATAGGCAGGTATAGCCCCCTAGGTAGGTTTATAGGCGGGATAGGTAGGTATAGGTCGTTATAGCCAAAGGGATAGGCCCCACTAGGCAGGCTCTAGGCAGTATAGGCAGCATAGGCAGCGTTTTAAAACAAAAAAAAACCACTTACCTGACTCCCCGCTGCTCCCATCTCCCTCGCCGCTCCGCCTCCTTGCTGTCCCCCCTCCCGCACTCTGTCCTCGGTCCCTTTTAACTCTCGGCACAGGCGGGTGAATGTCATCAGGCCGCGCACGGGAGCGTGATGACACACCTGCCTGTGCCGAAACTCCAGACGGCTGCCATTTTGCGGCCGCCCGGAGTCCCATTGCGGAGCGGTGAGCACTCGCTCTCTGCTCCGCAGTGGTATCTTGTTCAACTTGTAAAGCGCTCCGGAGGAGTCGCATACAAGTGAAGAGATAGTCGACAGTGCATGGGGCCCTCGCAGTGCCCGGACACTTCGGCGGGACTCGGCCTTCAGTTTTAAAAGCGCTCTCCCTGAGGACCGCATATAACTTGAAGCGTCCCTGTCGGCGCACGGGCCATCGCAGCGCCCGAGCGCCGACAGTGACTCAGTATAAGCCAAGGGGGATTTTTCAGCACATTTTTGTGCTGAAAAACTCGGCTTATACTCGAGTATATACGATATTTTTTAAAGCACTAAAACAACAAAAGCTTTACAATTTTGGTGTCACTGCAATTGTACCGACCTGCAAAATATAGATAAAATGGAATTTATACTGAACAGTGAACTCCATAACAACTAAGCTCCTGCAACAATGGTGTGCTTGCATTTTTTTTTTCACGTTCACCTCACATAGAATTTTTTGGTAATTTCACACTACGTTAGATGATATGGTCAATGGCACCATTTAAGTACATATTGTTCTGAAAACAAACAAGCTCTTATACCACGGGTGTCAAACACAAGGCCCGCCTTGTGTTGTCCGGCCCGCAGCCACCCGCGATCTCTCTGACTCTTTATGACCATTTTTCCACGGCTGTGCAGTCAGTCAGCAGCTGCACACTAGCTGACGGATGGACATACACATCGGCGTCGCATGGGGCGTGATGCAAAGCTTTCACCACACCACCTGTGTCGCTGGATCTCCTCAGTCGTCAGCCTCTGCCGGCCCAAGAGATCCCTGGGAGCTCTGTGCTGGCATAAGTGATGTGATGACGTCACGCCGTCTACACTGGTCACCAGCTTCCAGATCTGGCAGCATGGACCATGGAGAGGTGAGTACCATTTTTTTTATTTTCTATTCATTAGCTGCTGGGGGCATATTACCTGGCTACAGGGAGCATATTACCTGGCTAGAGGTGGCATATTACCTGGCTACAGGGGGCAATTACCTGGCTACATGGGGCATATTACCTGGCTACAGAGGTCTATTACCTGGCTACAGAGGGCAACTACCTGGCTACATGGAGCATATTACCTGGCCACAGGGGGCTACTACCTAGCTACATGTGACATATTACCTGGCTATAGGAGGCTACTACCTGGCTACAAGGGGCAACTACCTGGCTGCAGGAGGCATATCACTACCTAGCTACAGGGGGCGACTACCTGGCTGCAGGGGCATATAACTACCTGGCTACAGGGGGCATATAACTACCTGGCTACCAGGGGGCACCTTCCTGGCTACATGAGCCTATTTAACTACATAATAGGCATCTATATTTCTACTTAATGGGAGGCCTATATAGCTACCTATCTACTTAATAGGGGACCGAGATACCTACCTATTGGGGGACTTATAAGTCTACCGTCCTAATGGGGCTCTATATGTCTACATAATTGAGGACTGCCTACCTAGTTTGGGGGTGTACCTAAATACTGTCATAGGGAATTTAATTACTTCCTATATTGGTATACAAAACAAGACTAAAACTTAATGCACAAGTAGCAGTTTTTACTGTTTGGAGCACAAGGGGGTATTTATTACCATTTGGGGCACTATAGATGGGGAGTTTGTATAGAGATAGAAATTGGTAGAGAAGTGCTGATAAAATGAGTAGTCTAAGATGTTTGTTTTGTAAATTCTACAGTGGCTTGGAGAAGAAGTCATGGTGGTCCGGGCCGGATGGAGAAGAAGAAGAGAAAGAGAACAACTCTTCAGAGACATCTCCTGTAAGTCCCTGGATGTAACTTTACTGTAATAATTTATATGTCTGCAGAGCCTGTGTACAACTAGTATCTAGCACTGTATGGTCACTGTATGTCAGTAATATTGGTTGTAGTATAATGGCTTATATTCAGTAATGGTATGGTGTATTATTCAATCACTTTGTGGTGGTGATATGTGGTGGTATTAATCAGTCACTATGTGTTGGTGACATGTGGTCATGGTGTGGTGGTATTATTTGGTCTCTTTGTGGTGGTGATATGTGGCTGCATTAATCAGTCATTATGTGGTGGTAATATATGGTCATGGGGTGGTATTATTTGATCACTATTTGGTGGTATGTGGCGGTATTAATCAATCACTATGTGTCGGTGATATGTGGTCAGGTGTGGCAGTCTTATTCGGTCACTATGTGCTGGTGCAGGGAGAGCAGAGGTAAGGAGAACAGAGGCAAGTAGAGCAGAAGCGTCTTTGGGTAGATCATGGTGCCTCAGCAGTGCCTGTACTTTATAGCTGCTTATGTCCACCATCACTCCCTGTCACATCAAAGCAGTAAGGGGGCGGGGAGAGGACCTGGATGTGGCACACTGGCAGCAGTAAATAAACAGGAGGAGTGTTATGAACAGCAGTGGTGGGCCCTTCTTTTCCCTTCCTAGCCCCACTCTGCATTTTGTGTTTGCAATAAGCATATGATTACGTGTACAGTTGGGGAGCTGTTTCCCTACAGGGAGCATACATACCTACAGGGGACACTTATACCTACCTTTCTACATACAGGTGGTATATATAACTACCGATCTGCAGGGAGCTTTATATTTACCTACAAGGGTCATATGTACCTATCTACCTATAGGTATATTCTTCCTGGTTGCCCTCAAAGGGCTAATTATCATAGCAATACTGTACAAATGGAATAGTTATGGAGAAGTTCCATTTACGCAGTTCTAAAATAATGTTGGCCCTTTAAAGAGAACCTGTCACATAGTTTTTGCCTCCCTGGTTGAGGACAGCACAAGCTAGTGTCAGACATGCTGTTTCCAGTGCTGTCTCTTATTGTGTAAGATGCTGTAGTTTTTGTGTATTTAATGCTCAAATCTGCAGTTTTCAGCCAGAAGAGTCATTCGAAGAGTCCTTCGGTGTCAGATATTTTCAAACCCGGCCAATCGGAGGCTAGCCCCGCCCACCTCAACTGATTAACCTATTACTTTGAATAGGTATGAATAGGTAGAAACATGTGAATAACTGTCAGTGGGCGGAGCTAGCCTTTGGTGGGCGGAGCTAACACATACGCATGAATAAGATTTGAGGGGTAAAAGCTCTAAAACTGCTGCATCTTACAGAATAAGGGGCACAGTGCTGGGAACAGCAGGTCTGACACTAGCTTGTGCTGGCCTCAGCAAGGGGGGCATAATCTATGTGACAGGTTCCCTTTAAGGTACGCTTTGAGGCTGATGTGGCCCCCTGTGAAAATGAGCCTGACACCCCTGCCTTATACGTCTATGTAGTCAGAAAAAATAAAAACGTTGTAGCTCTTGAAGGTGAGCAAAACACAAATGTGACGAATAAAATATTGCTGTGGTGTTAAGGGGTTAAATTGTAAACTGATGTTCTCATTTCTTTATTGATAGCTTTAGAAAATAACTTTGCCATTCTCATTATACAGTGAGTCATATTTGCTTTTATGCAAGCCTGGAAAACCCCAGTGACACATCCAAGTCCATTAGTTTTCTCTAGCTAGAAATGCTTTGTCATTCTGCTGTGTGCCCTTTGATACAAGTTTACAAGTTTCTGCTTGTGCTTTTATAAGGGCTATATTGTTTTAACCCCTTAGGCAAAGTATACATGGCAAGTGTCAAAATGCAGGACCACAGTTTTGGCACAAATTTGGGCAAAAGCCGTGGTTGGTTTTCGGATTTGCCGTTGGCCCAGTACATTCAATGAACGGGACTGCCGGCAAATCAGAGCAAAATCTGGCGGAATATAAAACATGTTGAATCTTTCGCTGGATTTTATAGACTACAGCACGGATTTTTCATCGCTGTTTATTCAGCACAGTGTAGCATCGGATTTTCAGTGGATTCTAGATACTGAATACGCCGAAAATCCGACGGTAAAGGTATGCCATGTAGACATAGCCTTGAAGGGGTTTTGCCATGATGTAATGTTGACGTGGGATCCTCCAAAATGGGTATTTAATAACTTTTCTAAATATATGTGAAGCCTGTGAGAGCTACAGCTTTGCTCAGCCCCCCTTAGTTTCCTGACGGTTTACATTAGACACAACCAGGACACTGACAGGAGCTGATCTGGCCTCACTTGCATGTTTGGTTTTCTTATCTGATGACAGGGAACATGAACGAGCTTTGGAGGGACTGGGGAGAAAAGTGCAGTGTATGAGGCTGTGTGCTGTATAGAGAATCCAATGGTTGTAATATAATTATTTGAGTAAACATTGCAGATGCTCCCTGTTTCCTCGCTCTCTGCTCACCCCCCTCACTCTCCACACCATGAAGCTGCATGCTGAGTTTATCTTCTGTCCTGAGCAGATAAGAGGTAAGGAACCCACTTCTTGGCAAAACCCCTTTAAAGGGGTTTTGCCACGATGTAATGTTGACATGGGATCCTCCAAAATAGGTATTTAATCACTTTTCTAAATATATTTGATTACAAAAATTGCAGCCTGAGAGAGCTACAGGCTGCCTTACCTGCCCTTAGTTACTTAAAAGCTTCTATTAGATATGACCTGACAAGAGCTGCTGGCCGGGCTTGCGCAGAGCACACTTCTTATCTGATGAAAGGGAGCTGAAGAAGCTTTCAAGGCACCGGGTAGAAATATGTTGTGTTTTGTATACAGAATCCACTAGTTGTAGTGTGATTATCTGAGTAGATCCCTGCTTTATCTGATGACAGAGAACATGAAGGAGCTTTCAAGGCACCGGGTAGAAATATGTTGTGTTTGTATACAGAATCCACTAGTTGTAGTGTGATTATCTGAGTAGATCCCTGCTTTATCTGATGACAGGGAACATGAAGAAGCTTTCAAGAGGCTGTGGAGAAAGCTGTTGTCGTTTGTATACAGAATCCACTAGGTGTAGTGTGATTATTTGAGTGAACATTTCACACGATCCCTTATGCATAGCTCTGTGCTCTGGCTGTCTCTCTCTCTGAGCTCAGAGTGGCTTGTTTACATTTGCTTATTAGCAGATAAGGCACGTCCTGGCAAAACCCCTTTAAAGGGAATGTGTCATCAAAAAATGACTTATTGTTTAACTCACATTTCTATGTTAAACACATTTTGTAGGAGTTTTTGGTTATTTTTATTTTTAATTTTCCAGATCACTTTCAATATTTTTTTAATAATTCTTAAGTCCTGCAGTTTTCACTTTGGCCACTAAGCCTAATAATCGTCTGACACTTCCTGTGTAGAGAGCTTTTCAGCAGTGTCTGTTCATTATCAGTAAAAGCAGGTTCAAGCTGAAAGGAGACACCATTGTGTACAGATAACACAGAATCCATCAGTCACAAGAGGAGATGTCACAGCTCCCCCTCTCCCCTCCCTTCACAGTGAAAACTCTCCTATACAAGTCTATGGGACAGAATCTGTCTTAAGAATCCTATGTGCATGAAGCTGCTGTAAAGTATCTCTCTGACTGCTGTTAAAGCAGTGCAGGCAAGAATGTCTTCCCCTCAATCATATATGGACGGCCGAATTGAGAAATCTACAATCAGGAAATAAAAACGACTGAGAGGAAAAGAATATGGATCAGGGGCTTGATTTAATAAGGAAAAAAAATAAATTGGCGACATATTCCCTTTAAGGATATTGCAGGTTTTGGTCTTCTGGACACAGACCTATTTTTTTAAATCTGATACGTGTCACAATATGTTGTAATAACTTTGCATAGCTTATAATTATCCAAGTGATTCTGCTAATTTTTTTAAGACACACGTGATCAATCCATTTTTTAAACGGCAAGTCCAGCGCCTTTAAAATGTCCAAATTTTTTATTCCTTGAAATTAAAAAGACATAGACACTTACAACGCATTTTAAGTTCACCAGCTCATGGCTAAAATATACAGGTAACACTGACCTTAAACACACAGTCATAAAACATCTATGCAGTCATGTGCTCACATGTACTCTTTGTTCTATGTAAATGATTGTTCACATTTCTTTACCAAAAAACAATAAATTAAATAATGAAAAGCAGTAATAACACGTGTCACATCAGTAACAAGATAACAAATCATTTTTAGAATTTATACCCTGTGGAACTCAAATATGTAATCTATGGATCCAGAAAGCCTGTTTATGCGGCAAGCATTTTTTATAATCCCTTCATTAATAAAGCTATTTTCCCTTTTAATACCATAGGACCGTAAAGAAGATACGTTTGCTTTAAACATATTTTGAAAATGTTTTGCCATACCATTTTCAAAATGTGCATAGGTAATGTCCATAGATTAAATAGTCGAACTTTGCAGGGCATGAATTATAAAAATGATTTGTTATATTATTACTGAGGTGACAAATTTTACTGCTGTTTTTGATTACATTTGATGACCAAAAACAAATTAAATAAACAGTCATTTACATTGGGCAAAGGGTACCAGTGAGCAAGTGACTGTATAGTTGTTCATGATATTATGTTTTCAGGGTCTCATTTACCTATATATTTTAGCTGTGATTAAGTGCAAGTGGGCTTGAAATGCGTTGTCTGTGCAGGAATTGCTTTCTATATATGGATTGAAGCTGTTTCTCTTATGTCCACTGAGCTTCATTTCCAAGCACCGTACCAATAGTCCTGGTGATTATGTGAGACACTCTGATTCAGGTGAGATGACTCTGCTTTCTCACAGCTTATGTTGGTGGTAAATTTTGGAGGATATGTTTTGGGTATATGGAATGTCATAAGGAAATTGCGATTTAGAATAAATTTTCTGGTAATTCCTTTTATTATAAAGCTTTGTAAGTGATGTTAACCCCTTACCGACATTTGCCGTACTCATACGGCAATGTCGGGTAGGGGTTCCCGCAAATTGCCGTATGAGTACGTCAACGATCTTGGCCCCTCACAGGCGGAGGGGCGCAAGTTCGCGGCATGGAACCGGCGGATATTCCCGCTGGCATCATGCCGCATCCCCCACAGCCGGGAGTGAGCTCCGGCCCGGGGTTAACCCCCCGAGGTCGCGAAATCATAGTCGCGACATCGCGGCTGCAGGCGGCGGGAGTGAGCTCCTGCTCCCGAGACCCGGCGCAGAAAATGCCGCTGAGCGCCGCTTTGACTCCTACCAGCACCCGGATGCTGAATGACAGCAATCCAGTTGTCTGGTGACGTCACGATGCCCACATGCATTGTGGCAGCGTGACAGACAGTTGCCATGGAGACCAGCATACAGCTATAAGCTGTATGCTGATCTCCTATTGCATGAACGATCTGACGTTTTCCCCGTACACCTCCCTTTTCCCCTTTACAAACACTAACCACCCCAAAAAAGATCAAAAAGAAATAAAGTACCCTTATTTGGTATCGTCGCGTGCGTAATGACCCATCATATAAATCTGTCACGTTAATTAACCCGTACGGTGAACGCTGTAAAAAACAAAAACAAAAAACAGTCACAGAATGCGATTTTGTACACCCTGCAGCACATAAAATGGAAAAAAAAAGCGATCAAAAACTAATATAAACCCAAAGTTGTACCAATTTAAAACATCAGTTCATCCCGCAAAAAAATCCTTACACAGCTCTTTATGGAAAATTAAAATGTTCTGCTTTTAGAAGATAGCGATGCATAAATATTGTTTTACACAATAAAAACACTTTTTTTTTCAAAAAAATTGTGCTTTCAAATAAAAAAAAACTACATAAATTGGGTATCACCGTAATCGTCTCAACCCACAGAGTAAAACTAACGGATACTGCATGGTGAACGCTATTAAAAATAAAAAAAAAACATGCTAGGATTGCAGTATTTTCTTCACCCTGCCTTCCAAAAACGGATTTAAAAGCGATCATAAAGTCTTGTGCCCCTCAAAAATGTTACCAATAAAAAACGTCAACCCCATCCCCGCAAAAAAAAAGTCCCTAAAAACATCTCCATAAACAAAAAATAAAAAAGTTATGGCTCTCAACTCGGTGATGCAAAAACGTGTTTTCCTTTTTTAAATTAAAGTGTTTTTATTGTGTAAAGCAGTAAAACACAAAAAATAACAAATGTGGTATCGCTGTAAACGTACAACCTGCTGAGGAAAACTAGCATGTCATTATACCGCACATTGACCGCTGGTAAAAAATAAAAATAAAAAACACACCAGGATGCGGTATTTTGTACAAAATGCCTCACAAAAACTTTAAAAAAAAGTTATCAAAGCATCACAAGCCCCCCATAATGGTACCAATAAAAAACACAACTATCTTGTAAAAAACAAGCCCACAAGCAGCTCCAATATGCAAAAAATTAAGAAAGCTATGGCTGTCAGAATAGGACAACATAAAAACGCAACTTTTTAAAAAACTCGCTTCTATTGTGTAAAAGTAATAAAACATAAAAAACTATATAAAATTTAATATCATTGTAAATTGTACCGGGCCCCCATAGTAAAGTTATTCCGTCATTTATCCCGTATGGCGAATACTGTAAAAATGAAGCCCAAAAACAATGGCGGAACTGCGTTTCCCCCCTCCATTTCCATGGCCCAATGCTAAAAAAAACTATGGAACACCTGTGGCCCAAAACGCACAATACACCCTTAGATGAGATCCCTGAGGGGTGTGAAATCCAAAAAAGGGAAACTTCTGGGAGGTTTCACCTGTTCTAGTATTTGGGGGCTTTGCAGATGCGACATGGGCCCCCCCAATATCTGTGCGCCAAAAAGCCAAATAGCGCTCCCTCCCTTGTACCCCCTGCCATGCGCCCAAACAGCAGTTACACCCACATGTAAGGTATTGCCGAACTTGGAAGAAATTGCGTAACACAATTTTGGGGCTTTTTTTCCCAAAATTCCTTGTAAAAAAATTTAAAAATTTTCAAACTAAAATTGCAGATTATAGAAAAAATATATATTATTTTTATTTTCAGAGCCGAACGCTAAAAAAATTGTTGAAACGCCTGTGGGGTCCCATATACTCACACACCTCGGATATATCCGTAAGGGTGTAGTTTCCAATAAGGGTCTTTTTAGGGTATTTATTAAGTTTTGGAACCTTAGGGTGTCCGCAAACCTGAAATGGCCCTAAATAAAATTGTAATGAAAAATGAGCCCAGAGTCCAGTAGGTGCTTTCCCCCTATTCTGGGCTTGTGGTTGAGCCAAATAATGAAATAGGGCCACATATGGATATCTCTGAAAATGGCAAATCTGGGGAAACAATATTAATTTGCATTTCCCTGATCACATTTACCGATTCTTGTCAATAAGTATAAAATTAAAATCTTTTCAAAAAAGTGAAATTTTGAAATTTCACCTTCCCATTGCTTTAATTCCTTGAAACACCTAATGGGTTAATAAACTTCCTAAATTCGGTTTTGAATACTTTAAGGGGTGTAGTTTCTTAGATGAGGTCATTTTTGGGGGTATCTAACATACAGGTCAATCAAAGTCACGTTAGAACTGGACTGGTCCCTAAAAATATGTATATTGCAAATTTTCTTATAAATTTAGTAGTAATTTTCAAATTTTCAAGCCCCCTAATGTCGTAAAAAAAAAAAAAACATTTAAAAAAATGATGCCAAACTACAGCAGACATATGGTAGATGCTAGTTATAAACTATTTTAAGTGTAATAACTATCTGTCTTACATGCAGAAATTTTTGAAGTTTGAAATTGGTAAATTTTTCGCATTTTTCACCATAATTTGATATTTTTCACAAATAAACAAGCATTTTTTGGACCAAAATTTCTTACTATCTTAAAGCACAATGTGTCACGAGCAAACAATCTCTGAATCACATGGATAGGTTAAAGTGTCAAAAAGTTATTCTCACATAAAGTGACACATGACAGATTTCAAAAATAGGGCTCTGTCAGAGAGGCCAAAACTGGCTCCGGCGGTAAGGGGTTAAAAGTAGGTTGACAGTCTATTTTAGCCTTTCCTAATGAAATAGTGCTTACAATCCCAGAATCTAGGAATACGACACCTGGCGACTCCTATTGATGCCAAATTAAAGCGAATATATATAAATGTATATATGTAGCCATAAATTCTGGGTTTATTTTGTGTTCCAGATAATCAATGTCAACAGAAGACAAAGAGGCACAAGCCGACGAGCTATTAGCCCTTGCTAGTATTTACTCTGAAGACGAATTACAGAGGACAGATGGCGCTCCAGGAGGAGAAATTCAACTGTGTCCACAGTTACCTTCAGAGTTTGTAATATCTATAAAAAGTAATTAAGAAGTTGACAATAGTTGAAAACACAAATGTATTTTGAAATGGTGGAATGTGGCATTTCCGGTATTTAGTAATTATTACAGAGGTGCTTTAAAGTTCGTGAACCCTCCAGTATTTCATTTGACCTAAAGCTACATCAGATTTTCACACGAATCCTAAAAGTAGATATAAAGAAATAAATTAAACAAGAGTCCAAAATATTAGGCTTGGTCACTTATTTATTGATTCTGTTACGTTGGTGGGTCTCCTACTTTAGCTTATTGGATTAAGGTCAGAATTCTGATTTAGCCATTCTAAAACTTTGGCTTTATTAGTCTTTGACCATTGGTAGAATGACCTGTGTGCTTAGGATCGTTGTTTTGCTGCATGACAATTTTGCCAACAATTTACTGGCATAATTTAAGATTCATTGTTCCATCAATTATGTCAAATAGCCCAAAACCAAGATACTACAACCAATTATGCATAAATATTAAAGTCCTGAAGATTTCACAAACTTTCAAGCTCCACTAGATACATTTGAGGCTCAGTTACATTTCACAGATTCACAAAGGCATTTGGCTTAAATCATGAGAGCTGAGTTTTGCTCTTAACAATTTCAAGAAAATTATTAGAGAATCGTTTGTCTAGTTGTATCTTGTGATGTGGCAAAAACGAGCAAATACTATGCATATGAAAGGTTCACAAATATTGTTATTCATATGCAGTGAGATCAAACAAATATCTGCACACACTTGGTAGACACAATCAGTGCCTTAATCATAAAGTGAATATGCAATTTACTGTACATTATACATAGATTATGTTGCCATATGGTATATCCAAATAACTGAACAAACAAAATAAAAAAGCAAGAACAAAACAAATCAATAATACTGCTATTCAAATAAGAGGCCCATAAGATGACAGGCAGTGTGCCCTTGAAGGTACAGCCAAAAGTATTTTTCCAAAGAGATCACTGGCAGAGTGCCCCTTACACAATAGGTAATATCAGTGGTTATCTAAGACAGAGAAGAGTTTAATGGTTATGCCCTTGGTGTTGTATAAAGATAGTAGATAAACTGCCATTGTTATAATTTCTTTAATCAGACATCTCTGTGATCAGCAGAGCAGACATCAGAGCAGTATTAACAGCACTGCTGTCAAGGGTCTTGCTCAAATGTTTTTTTGGTTTTTTTTTGCTTTTCTTTTTTTAAAGTATTTATTGATATGGTGCAAGATAGGAACTGGTAATGGGCAGGGGATGGAAGGGGCAGATGCTTTAGTTATATTGGGCCCTGAAATTACTGATAGCAGCCCTAGTGTTGAATCCTCTTCCATCATATGGCAAAATTTACATATTGCAGCCATCACTAAAAGAGATCAGGGATGCAGCGGTAGCAGTCGCTACCGGGTCCAAAAGCCTTTCTACCACATAAGAAGACACCAGCATTGTAAATGGCATATGGTAACTGGGAGCCCCATGACACTTTTTGCACTAAGGCCCAAGAGCTTGAAGTTATGCTTCTGGAAGTGATTAAAGCACTTAGTTCCATACAACTTAAATGTTAATGGGAGCTGCAAAAGTAGAGGGCGCTGCTGGTGAGCAGGCTAATTCTGAAATTTACAATCATTTAGTCATTAAAAGTAGAAAGGTATACCATGCAAATCTGTCATTTGCATATACCTCTGCATTTTGAATTGGTAAATTAAAGGGGATTTCTCACTACCTCACTTCGTGCACATTATGTCCACACAACATTTTCAGTTTCAGAACAGGGGCGTGTTAACAGAGCTTGTGGGCGTCTTCAGCCTGCAGGCTTCGTCACGCCCACAGGCATAACATGCTCGCTCCCCTGGCTATGCTGGCTCAATAGAGTGTATGGGCCCTGAGCTTACTGAAAGAAGGCAGCTGTGGGCATGGGCGGGACGGCGGGTAGGCAACTGCCTAGGGCTCCACTTCATCCCAGGCAGAGAGGGGCGCAAAAAGGCATGGAATGGGCTGAAGTTTACATTGGGAGGGCAGAGGTGGTGCGCTACCTGCCTTATTTGCCTAGGGCACCAGAATACCTTGTCCCAGCACCAGCTGTGGGAGTCATTTTTGAGCTGCAGGGAATAAAAAAAAAAGCAGGGGCGTGGCTAGGGTCCCAAAACATCCGGGGCTCGGGCCCTGATGTTTTTCTGAGTAGGGCTGGGTTCACAAGGAATTTTTTCCCCCCATAGCCCCAGAATAGCCCCCCATAGCCTCATACTAGGCCCCCTTACCTAATAAAAATAAAATTAAAAAAACCTACTTACCTCAGCACGGTCCGCGCCTCCAGGTCCTGCAGCTTGAGAACGGTGTAAGCAGCGTGATGTCATCACGCTGCTTACGCCGTCTCGCGGGGCCCGGGACCTCCTAAGCTGGCAGAGCTGCCGGCTTAGGAGACCCAGCGTCGCAGGGGGGTGACGTGTGTCACGCCCCCCTGCGACACGGAGGTGTATGTACAGCGCTTACCAAGCGCCGTACATACAGGGGAGAAGACAGGACGGTACCGATCCGTCCTGCCTCCTCCCCGACTGTGACTGCGCGGCCGCTGTCAAATGGCCGCGCAGTCAGCAGGGCCGTCTTAACAGCATAATGGGCCACTGGGCAGAGCTGTGCACTGGGCCCCCTACACAACACAACCACTCACAGTAGCAAATATATACATTATCGATAACAAACTTATATCTATTGGTTCTTTTAACAAAATTTGCACTTTTGAACATTAGTTTAACCCCTCACTGACATAGGATGTACTCATACAGTCGTCACCCCATGTGTTAAATACAATTGTACTGTACGCGCGGGGAGAAAAGTGACATGTCAATTGTCAACGGCGAATACACGCTGCTGACAATGAATGTCTATGGGGCAGTCGCCCGGCCAGCCCCCTCTCCCCGGCTTTGTAATTATGCGCTGATCAGCATGTCGCTCCAAAACACCTGGCGTATTGCGATGCATACTATACGCACCGCAATACACCGTGAGAACATACCCTAAGGTGTTAAATAAAAAGGTTCTTTCATGGAGCAGTGGGCAGCCCATGTAAAGTGCTATAAAGTGTGTTAAGGACTTACAGGACTTCACGGGTAGCCTGCTTTTTGGGGATCTGACAGGGTGGCCCTACCTTAGAATAGAGCTGGACCTGGACAGACTGGTTATTAGCAGGAGATAGCAGTCCTGCTGCTCATATTGGCCCTCATGTTGTCTTGTTCTGAGGAAATTGGAGGGAGGAGGGGACTTTCATTATCTCCCTCTCTCTGTGTGACTGGTCTGCGATCAGTGCACAGCCCCTGAACCTCACCCCCTCCTCTCTGTCCCCTGAACCTGCAATGTGGGCAGACTCGTTATCTCACAATGGTAAAAGCAACTCCTTCACCAACCCTGACTACATGGTAAAAGAACCATGATAAAGCCTTACTGCCCACCCCTAAAGAGTGTGTAAACTACTTACACACAGTATGAATGACGAGCTGACAGGGAACGGAGACGCTGCTTCCTCTCTCATGCAGGGGGTGAGAGGTGAGCGTGCAGGGGGCTAGTCATGTAAGTGGAGCAGCAGAGAGAAGTCCTGCTGTTCCAGTGAGCGCTCACCTCTCCCTGCAGATCTTTTCCTCTCACCCCTTGCCTGTTGCGTCTCTCCCCTTGTTTATGTTGTCGCACAGTCTAAGAAAGAGACCGGCTCCTGCATTCACTGGACAGGGTAGACGGCTGCCCAGGCGGACCCCCTTTGCGGTCTGGAGCCGCAGACATTCGGGGCACAGGCAGATTTATTCGGGGCTCGTGCCCCGAATGAATCTGCCTAGCGACGCCCCTGAAAAAAGACACCTTGAATAGTGCTGTTTCTCATACAAGCTCCCTGTTTAAAAGCCGACAGGAGAGAAGATCTGCTGAAAAGCAAGGCTGCCTGAGTACAGAAGTCTTGCAAGCTGATTAGCTGCCCGTTCATCTTCAGCACACACTGACGGCAGCTTCTCTGTGTCCTGTCTGCTCCTACAGTCGGAAGCAACAGGACTACACACTGCTGCCGCTCAGTATTCTCTGCAGGCAGCTAATCATCATGTGGAAGACAGGGGCGGGGAAGGAATGCGCCCGAATACTAAACACATACAGGGCTACTGCACATGCCCGAAATGTGTTTGATAAAGAAAATACAGAGCAAGGGAATGGCAGAGGCGGTCAGCATCATGGAGCAGGCGCAGGAATGCGCACTCCCGTGAATACGACCGGGGGCCGGCCAGGATGTAAATTAGGAGAGGCGGCAGCCAATGGAAAGCGAGGAGGCGGGATCCGACCAGGACTGGGCAAGTTTGTTTCCAAAAAATGGGAAAAAGGGAAACAGAGAAAACTCAACAGCTTTGCTAATGACATCCAATTGCAAAGTTGTTTGTTTTCACTGTCCCCTTATTCTGAAGATCATTTAATGAATTGATACAACCCCTTTAAGCATAACAAATAATTATCTAAGGCTATATTTACATGAATGTTCTAGCTTCTTTTTATAATAGCAGTATAGCAATATGTACAATTATACTTCCTATTTAAAGAAATGTCCCATTCACAGTTAATTTTTTCAAAAACTGGTAAAACTAACACAGGACCCTTTATCCTGTACATTGATCTTTGTTAGGAGCATTGGTGGAATCTAAAAAAAAAAAACACCCGGGGAACATTTTATTTAAATAACAGGCTGCTGATATGCTTCAAAATAGGAACTGGTAATGAGCAGGTGGCCTAGGTGCTGAGGCTGTATGGGGCCTTGAAATTACTTTTGGCAGCCCTGCCTTGAGATACTGGTTAGTTAGTGGGGGGGATGAATTCCACAAAAGTTTTAATCTTTAACATATGTCTAATTTAAGCCCCTCCTGCAAATATAGCAACAATTATATACAATGAATCATAGATGACGTCTTCTCTGATCATAGTGGGTCACTTTTCCTTTCCTTCCTATCTGCCTCAGACTGAGTTTGCTGCCCAGACACCTGGATTTTAAAGCACATATCTCCTAAAACAGACAATGATTACCCCATCACTGCCATAGCGCCTCTCATGAAAGCCACAATGACCCCATCCTACTCCTTATGCCAACTACAGTGCTCCCCATGTTAGCCACAATACCCGCAGTATATCCCTTATGCCAGCCACAATGCCTTTTTTGCTTGCAACATTGTTCCATGTCAGCCACAGTTTTCCGTCTGTTGGAAAAGCCGAGCATGTGCTTCACTTCAGTGGATGGGCTTCTCTCTATGTCTAAATTGCACCATTCATGTCCTCAAGTTACAGTAATGAACTGAAGTCAGTTGCCTGGAACAATCAACAATATAATACATTTCTAATTATTCCTCAATAGAGTATTTTGTCGATGAGCCACAAAAACATTGAATTTCAGGAAAACTAATTTTAATCTTCTTAGAGAGGCCCTAAACTGGATTGACTAAGACAAGGTCTTTAAAAATAAAAGAACAGATAATAAATTGGAGATCTTTAAAAACATCTTAAGCATCCACTGTGAGAGGTACATACCTTTATGAAAATGAAATGATAAGAAACAGGAAAAAGAAATGTGGATCAACAGAGATGTAAGGGAGGCAATAAATAACAAAAAAAAAGCATTGAAGTTACATAAACAGGAGGGCAGTGAGGAGGCACTAAAAAGCTATAAGACAGCAAAGTTGGAAACAGAAAGACATATTGCCATAGAAAGTAAAACTAACCCCAAAATATTTTTTAAGTATATCAGCTTCTATGAGGGTTAGTTCTAGACTGGATCAGGCTGAGACATTGGATGCCATATATTTAGATTTTTCTAAAGCTTTTGATACGGTGCCACATAAAAGGTTGGTAAGTAAAATGAGAATGCTTGGATTGGGGGAAAATGTTTGAAAGTGGATAAGCAACTGGCTCACTGATAGAAAACAAAAGGTGGTGATTAATGGTACATACTCAGACTGGATTCCTGTTACTAGTGGGGTACCACAGGGGTCAGTATTGGGCCCCTTTCTCTTTAATATATTCATTAGTGAACTTACACAGGGATTGCACAGTAGAATATCGATCTTAACAGATATTAAGCTCTGTAAAGTAATTAACACAATAGAGGATAATGTTTTATTACAAAGCTATCTGTATAAGTTGGAGACCTGGGCAGAGAAATGTCAGATGAGGTTTAACACCAATAAATGCAAGGTAATGCACATGGGGAGGAAAAATCCATTCCATGATAACTTGTTAAACTTGGGAATCCTAGTGGACAGTAAACTTAACTGTAGCAGCCAGTGTCAGGCAGCAGCTGCCAAGGCAAATAGGATTATGGTGTGTATTAAAAGGGGCATAGATGTACAAGATGAGAACATCATTCTCCCATTATACAAGTCACTGTTCAGTCCACACAGAATATTGTGTACAGTTTTGGGCATCAGTGCACAGGAAAGACATTGTAGAGCTTGAACAGGTTCAGACAGGCAAAAAAATAATGAAAGGACTGGGTGGATTACAATACCCAGAAAGATTAGCAAGGTTGGGTTTATATAGTTGAGAGAAAAGATGGCTTCAGGTGACATAATAAATATGTTTAAATATATTAAAGGTCAATATAGAGATCTCTCCCAAGATCTATTTATACCCAGAATTGTATCTAGAACAAGGGGGCATCTTCTACGTCTTGAGGAAAGACGGTTTCTACATAAACATAGAAAGGGATTCTTTACTGTAAGAGTAGTAAGTATAACTGTAAGTTCCTCTGTGGAACTCTCTGCTAGAGGAACTTGTCATGGTGAATTCAAGACGGTTTCTACATAAACATAGAAAGGGATTCTTTACTGTAAGAGTAGTAAGTATAACTGTAAGTTCCTCTGTGGAACTCTCTGCTAGAGGAACTTGTCATGGTGAATTCACTAACAAAGTTCAAAAAGGGTCTGGATGCATTTCTAGAGTGTAATAATATAACATGTTATAGTGACTAGGATGGGGTTTTTTGCTTTCCTCTGGATCAACAATATAGCACAATAGGCTGAATTGGATGGACGTCTGTCTTTTTTCGGCCTTACAAACTATAAGGCCATGTTCACACGGCTTAAAATGGGCCGTATTTCGGTCCGTAATTACGCGCTGAAGTGCGCAAATTACGGGCTGAAAACGGCCCAGTCATTACGGTAATCCACAGTTCTCATAGAAAACTATGGAGTACGTCTCCTCTCCCTGCTCGGCGAATACGCCGTCGGGGGGAGATAATTGACATGTCATTTTCTAGCGGCGTATACGTGCCGCTAGCAGTGATTGTCTATGGGCCGGCGAGGTGCAGGCCCCCCACTCCCTCCCCCGCGCCCACCCCGCCCCCGGCCACATGGCATAACTGCGGGGCTTAATTTCGTCCCACAGTTAACCCGTGTGAACATAGCCTAAGTGACATGTATGAACTTGGGCGCTGACAGGCCAGTTCTAAATAGCTTTAAGGCAGTGTAGCATGCGCCAGAATGTATGAACCTGTTCTTCTGCAGGTCACACATACAGTCGCATTGTAGTGCCAATACGACAAGTCTGGCTCAGGCAGATCACCTTTAACTTGGTCTGGCTGTTCTAACGTTTATGCGCCTATGTTTAGCTTCAAAGAATCATAAATGTGTCTATGTGCTGCGACAAGCCCCCCAGAACACCCCAAATCTTTGGCGCATTAAAAAGTGTTGCGCAGACACTTATCGTGCCAAATTTTGGAGTGCAACTGTTTATACATCTATAGAACAGGTCTACTACAGCTTTTTGATGCCAGATAACTGGCACAGCCTGTTCTTACATACTGCCCGATGTAACTGTGTAACCTAATGGTCAAGGCAGCTTTTCCTGTTAATTCTCAATTGTATCCACATTTGACACTGATATAGTTGCAATTAGAGATTGCAGGAGCATCCTATTTTGTTAAATGGTATCCAAACAATGTATGTTACATTTAAAAACATGAAGTATGTATGATGCTGTATACAGTAATTGGTATTTAAATGCTGAAAATATTTTTGTTTGTATGTTTATCTCAAGGTAACAGTGCAGCAAACTCCTGTGCAGACAACTTCGAAAACACGGTGTCCTTTCTACCACCAGTCGTCTTGAACTTTGACCTTCCTCCAGGTTACCCATCCACTACACCTCCCAACTTTACACTGAGCTGCAAATGGCTTTCACTAACACAGGTTAATTTCCATTTGGAACAGTATGGAACCTAGCCAGAATGTGGGTGCTATATGGTGGATCAATGCAACATGCAATAGCAATGCAAATATTAAGATACATATATAGTGGATTATAAGGCAAAAGGAAGCAACAAATTCCATGTGAGATATTACTGCAAAACTAAGTCAGAATCTGAAAAAGTATTGGTTAATCTCTTCCTTGCTCACAGAAAAAAGAATCCCTAGTATAAAAATTTACTTTTGTTAATATACATTGAAAATACTTTACAATATCTGCGTCAGAAATGACACTATATATTTTAGATCACCACAATTAATCTAGGGGTAAACACATGATTCACTTCACACATAGGATAGGTGCATACACATGTATATCTACTTTTTGTATTTTGGACAACCCCAACATAAATTTCCTGTATTCAGCAGGTATGATACACTCACGGTTTTGATGTCATCAGTAGGGGATAAGTTCTGTCCAGAGGCACCTAATCCATGATTAGGACTGTGAGTAAAAGCAATCTGAATCAACATAAAAGTCAAACCTACTAATGATCCTATCCAAAGAAGGGCACCCGTCCCTATAAGGGCGACCGCGCCTCTTGGTGACTTTCCCTGGTTTATCAAAAAGAATGCCACCGTTAGTGGCCAATATTTTGTGACGTCCAAATGCGTTTCCTCAACAGGTTCATCAGGGGACTTATAGATAACCACAAGTATGTGGTGATAATAATAGATGAATCACAGATACTGTGGTGATGACCTGACATAGTCACAAGGATAGCCAGCCGAGCATTCCTTATAGCTAAAAAAACATAATGAAAGGACCAAATTAATGATACACATCTGAAATAATTCCTTTCTTATTTGTTAGATGGAAAAAGATAAGCTGTACGCATGTCTATTACACAGCAGTAGACGCCGCTGGTGAGCGTTGGTTCGCTCTCTCCGCCGCGTCCATGACCACTTCCTGTATCGGAGGAACACTTCCGGTACGCATGCGCAGATGTGCCTAATGCGTTAGAATTAATCTCTTCCTACACCACTTTCTACCTTCACCCACCACTTCATTTAAGCGGAGTGACCCTGGACCCCTGTTCTCATGAACAAAGAAGATCTCGGCTGTCAAATCATTACCAAAAAGACGTGTAATTTGTCTAGATATTTTGGTGATTAAACTCTACACGGCATGCTTTTAATGTTGGATTTCTACGCAAATTCAGGTTTTCAAAGCCACAAAAATCCAACTGCAGAAACATCCTTATATACCTCAATTGAAAACTGTCAAAGATCCTACCATTCAAAGTGTTATTCTCGGTATATGCTATAACATTATATGATAAGAATACCTATTTAATGTCAAGGATGTTTATTCACTTTACATTGCTGTCCAAACCAGCACTTAGGAAGGAATTCAGTGTTTGGATGTATACACACATGGTGGGATTACATTTCTTACCATAATGATTGCATTTCTTACTATAATATAGCACATGTTTGAGACACATGCATTGATTTTGCAAAACCACATGGTACTTGGCTTTGAAATGCAATTATTTTCATTTATTATCACAATATGTGAAATTACCCTAAAATATTTACATCTATACTAAATCTATAGCGTACAGTTTATACTGATCTGAAAGAAATAATTCTACAGGATTAAACAATAAAAAAGAAAGATAACTTAAATGTATTATACAAAGGTAATTGCAAAAGACAAAAACATAAATAAATACATTAAGTAGCTGCATCCTACTAATGTTCTTTACCGCATGCTGGGGATTGCTGACTTAGTAATGGGGTTGACATTATGACAATAGAATTATGTGATCCTTCCCAAGGTCAATGTGCCTGTGCAATGTCCAAATATTATTAGGTAAATTACAGACACTAAATATTGCTGACTTAAATGTAATACCAGGACTGGTTTCCCAGTACATATACTGGCCATGCCTACAGCCGATACTGATGGCACAATTAAGCCACAGGTCTGAAAATTCATTGGAAAAGAAACAACAATCAGACACGTCTGTTGCCATTTGACTAGCAAGAGGTCAAAACCTGGATATTAAACTTTATCACACAAAGTAAGATCAAGAGACCTGAAAAAATGCAGTACTCAAGATTGTAATACCGAGCGATATGGTGACAAACTTCAGACAAATGTTAAAATTTACAGTAGGTCTGTGTTACTGAACAACTTAGTCATAGACCAGTCAAAGGCAAAGTAGAACACATCTATTGCTCAGGGAGTCTCCCTCTCCTGCCATGTGTATTCTGTAAAGTTCACTGCTGTCCCTAAAGGGGTTATCCGGGAGTTTATGATTTCATAGAACACTATAAACAGCATTTATTATGAAAAGTAAAGATATTCCACTACCTTCAGGTGTTGCTTTTCTTCTCTTTTGCCTCCTTATTATATCATAAGATCAGTGAAACTTGCTGGTTGTGGAAGTGTCAGTAGTCCTCCTGCAGCTATTTACTACAAATCCCAGAATCCATTGCAGTTATAATCTAGGACTTCTAAGCACCCACACCCTAATCCTCCTAGCACTGCTCATTATCATTCTCAGACATGTGCATCTCATGTTCCTGCAACTCTGCTCCAGTTCACTCCCTGGTTGCCTGCAGCAGGCTGTGTGTAGTACAGTCCCCAATCAGTTTGTAACATGGTAAAAATACATTCTTTTCTCATCCTATATGTAATACATGTACAAATATACAGTACAGACCAAAAGTTTGGACACACCTTCTCATTCCAAGATTTTCTGTATTTTCATGACTATAAAAATTGTAGATTTTGATGAAGGCATCAAAACTATGAATTAACACATGTGGAATTATATACGTAACAAAAAAGTGTGAAACTGAAAATATTCTCATATTCTAGGTTCTTCAAAGTAGCCACCTTTTGCTTTTTTACTGCTTTGCACACTGTTGGCATTCTCTTGATAAGCTTCAAGAGGTAGTCACCTGAAATGGTCTTCCAACAGTCTTGAAGGAGTTCCCAGAGATGTTTAGCACTTGTTGGCCCTTTTGCCTTCACTCTGCGGTCCAGCTCTCCCCAAACCATCTCGATTGGGTTCAGGTCTGGTGACTGTGGAGGCCAGGTCATCTGGCGTAGCACCCCATCACTCTCCTTCTTTGTCAAATAGCCCTTACACAGTCTGGAGGTGTGTTTGGGGTCATTGTCCTGTTGAAAAATAAATGATGGTCCAACTAATCGCAAACCAGATGAAATAGCATGCCGCTGCAAGATGCTGAGGTAACCATGCTAGTTCAGTATTCCTTCAATTTTGAATAAATCCCCAGCAGTGTCACCAGCAAAGCACCCCCACACCATCACACCTCCTCCATGCTTCACGGTGGGAACCAGGCATGTAGTGTCCATTCGTTAACCTTTTCTGCGTTGCACAAAGACACAGTGGTTGGAACCAAAGATCTCAAATTTGGATGCACAGATTTCCGCTGGTCTAATGTCCATTCCTTGTGTTCTTTAGCCCAAACAAGTCTCTTCTACTTGTTGCCTGTCCTTAGCAGTGGTTTCCTAGCCGCTATTTTACCATGAAGGCCTGCTGCACACAGTCTCCTCTTAACAGTTGTTGTAGAGATGTGTCTGCTGCTAGAACTCTGTGTGGCATTGACCTGGTCTCTAATCTGAGCTGCTGTTAACCTGCGATTTCTGAGGCTGGTGACTCGGATGAACTTATCCTCCGCAGCAGAGGTGACTCTTGGTCTTCCTTTCCTGGGGCGGTCCTCATGTGAGCCAGTTTCTTTGTAGCGCTTGATTGTTTTAGCTACTGCACTTGGGGACACTTTCAAAGTTTTCCCAATTTTTCAGACTGACTGACCTTCATTTCTTAAAGTAATGATAGCCACTCGTTTTTCTTTACTTAGCTGCTTTTTCTTGCCATAATAGAAATTCTAACAGTCCATTCAGTAGGACTATAGGCTGTGTATCCACCTGACTTCAGAACAACCCAACTGATGGTCCCAAACCCATTTATAAGGCAAGAAATCCCACTTATTAAACCTGACAGGGCGCACCAGTGAAGTGGAAACTATTTCAGGTGACTACCTCTTGAAGCTCCTCAAGAGAATGCCAACAGTGTGCAAAGCAATAATCAAAACAAAAGGTGGCTACTTTGAAGAACCTAGAATATAAAGACAAAATTTTCAGTTATTTCACAAATTTTTTTTTTAAGTATATAATTCCACATGTGTTAATTCATAGTTTTGATGCCTTCAGTGTGAATTTACAATTTTTATAGTCCTGAAAATACAGAAAAATCTTGGAATGAGAAGGTGTGTCCCAAAATTTTTGGGCTGTACTGTAAAATAATTTGGGTTTATATATTTCTAAAGTATGTACTGTACATCCCCCACAGCAGGTACACAGCTATCCCATCATTGTAAGGCCGTCTTTACATGGCACAGACCAAATACAGGTCGGACAATCTCAACCGGTATTTAGTCTTTTTTTGGCATGCAAGAGGACGGCTTCAAGCTCTCCCAATTCACACCGACATGTTCATGTTCCGCCCAAAAACCGGGCGGAAGAATGAACATGTTATATGTTTTTCAGACCGGCGGCGGTGTAAAAAACCATCCGGTGGAAAATCCGTGCAGCAATTTTCCATTAAAGTCCATTTAAATGGTTGACCGACAGTATACAGACGGCTTTCAAAACCGAAAACCATCTGTAAATCTGTCTGAAAACCTGTGACGTGAGGACATGCCCTAACTCTGATTGCTGTGGGGAATGTGGCATCAATCAGGTTGACTGTACACTGGATAGCCTATCTAGCATCCAAGAAAGGTCAGTGATGTCACATCCCCCACAGCAATCAGCTTTTGAACATAGGAAAGCTGTGTGCCTGCTGTAGGGGAGGTAACATCACCCTCCACACAGTGATGTCAGGGCAGCATCCCATGATGCTTTACCCTGGCACCACTACTATATAAAGAGCAGTAGACAGACTTTTTTTCTGGCTGCTGATGGATAATCTCTTAGGTCCTAATGTACGTTCAGCCAATCAAACATTGCAAGTCTTCTGACCATGTCCTCCTATCAGAAGAGGTAAAGACAGTGCACAGTAATGAAGGCAACTAGACTCTCGCAGAGATGAGTCACTATGTACATATAGTTATCACTGTATGTGTATAACACCCTCCCCCTGCAACTCTGTATTGAATGATTACATTCATGTCAGCACCTCTTTACATAGTGACTGATGAGTCATTAGAAGCAGCCAGATCTTTCTCTGCTAAGGTCACACCCACTACAGGGGAGTGTTTCTGAGCTGAGCCTGGCTTCAAAGCACACCAATTGAGTGATGACAAAACATTCATAGACTCAGAAGCATAACCATGTAATCGATAGTAAAGGGCTCTCTGCCTGGTATTGCAAAGCAAAACAGGTAAATAATTTTTAATGAGTATCAATTACAATGATAAATATAGTTATGTTGTGAGCCCTATAACAAATATAAAGATAGTCCCTGACAACCCCTTTAACCACCTTTACAGTGTAGCTCATGCAGCTGTCCATAGAGAATGGGGCCCTCCAACCAACCATGCTTTCTCTTCTTTCTTGTTCTCGGACTGCTCTATGCACCTCTCTTGCTATTAGAAATTTTGCTTACTCTGCACTTCGTGCCCTATATTGCAAAGTAGACATCTTTAGTCGGGAGTTTTGATCATTATCTAGAGCCACTAACAAAGACGGACACACACACTGGCTCTCGTCTTCACCCGCCTCTGCCCCTTATCTAACATCTCCTAACCCTATATCTAACCACAGTCTGCTTACCTTCTCCACCATCTCCACTACTCCTTTCTCAAATCTCGTGCACCCCCACAGGAACCTGCAAAACCTTAACCCTTGCGCTCTCACTAACTTTCTTGCACCTCTTTCAACCATATCCTCATTTGGTGACCCAGATGCAGTCGCCACCTTCTACAACAACACAATCACTTCCTCTCTTGATTCAATTGCCCCTCTCACACACTGCAGAACACGCAAAATCAACAGACAACCCTGGCACACAGATTTAACCAAACAGATGAGGCAGGCTTCCAGAATTGCTGAACACCACTTGAAGAAAACCCGCTCCACCAAAGGCCTTACCTCATAGAATCACTCCAGACATTTAAGTCTGCACTCACCTCTGCCAAACGGAATTACTTTACCACTATCATATCCTCTCTGTCTCACAACCCTAAACAACTATTCAACACCTTAAACTTTCTCCTCCGTCCTCGAGCCCTTCCTCCCCCATCTCTCCTCTCAGCAGATGATTTTGCCACTCACTTCTTAAACAAGATCAACCTCATTAGAGACAGCTTCTCCCCACTGTCCCCAACGCCCACCACTATATTGGTACAGTCCCTAACGCCCAGCTCTACACCTGCACAATACTATTCCCCCTTAACCAGCTTCTCCACTGTTACTCATGACAAGCTTTCCTCTCTGCTGTCCAAATCCAACCTCACTACTTTAATCTTTCCCATGCCATCCCACCTATCCCAGACCAGTGCTGTTATGATCCAGTCCTTTTCCCATGTTTTCAATGTATCTTAACCTTGGCATCTTTTCCTTTTTTTTTAAACACACTACCCCCTCACACCCCTCCTAAAAAAATCATCTCTTTACCCCTCCCCCTCTGCCAACTATCATCCAAACTCCGCTTCCCTTTGCCCTCTAAACTCCTTGAAAGCATGTCTATCTTAAATGCCTCTCACCTCCCTCTTGCCTGCTCACACGGGTTTTCCAATCCCCCCAAATCTACTAAAACCACCCTCCCAAACAACCTTGAAACTGCTAAACCCTCACCACTACTCTTCCCTTCTCCTCTAAAACTTGTCCCTCCCTTTTGACACTGCGACCTTTCTCCTGCTACAAACCCCTCTTCTCCCTCAGCATCATGGATTTGGGGCCCTTTCCTGGATCTCCCATACCCATTGATCAAACAGGTCTCTCACTACCACACCCCCTTCCCCTCTCGCCCCTCTCTTTTGGGTTCCCCGGGGGCGTCCGGGTCCACTACTCTTCTCTATCTATCTCTTGCCCCGGTCGCTATAGCATCCATGGCTTTAAATACCACCTGTATCCTGATGCACTCAACTTTACACTCCCCCCAAATTTTTAACTCTCGCCCCCGGATCCCAGACTGTCTATCGTCCAAATCCTCTATCTTCTCTTCACATCTCCTAAAACTAAATGTGAAGAAAACTGAATTTATCATCGTTCCACTGTTTCACTGTATCCCCCCATCTGAACTTTTTATCACTGTCAACGGCTCTAAACTCTCAACTGTCCCGCAAGTCTGCTGCCTTGGGATAACCTTTGAATCCTCTCTCCACCCTCCACACATCCAAGCCTTGGTTCTGCCTGCCGTCTCCACCTGAAAAATATCTCTCAAATCCGTTCATTGCTTAACATTGATACTACAAAATGCTTGTCCATGCCTTGTCATCTACCACCTTGACTACTGCAACATCCTTCTCTGTGGCCTCCCGTCTAGCACTCTTGCTCCCCTCCAAACCATCTTCAACTCTGCTGTCTGTCTGATCCACCTCTCTCCTCGTTACTCCTCTACCTCTCACCTTTGCCAATCCCTACACTGGCTACCCATTTCCCAGCAAATCCAGTTCAAATTACTAAACATGACCTACAAGTCTCTCCCAAACCTCCCCCCCTCCATACATCTCTGCCTTAATCTCTAGATACCATCCCTCACACAATCTCTCACATGACCTTCTTCTCTGCTCTCCCCTTATCAGCTCCTCACATAATTGTCTGCAAGACTTCTCTCGTGCTTCCACCACACGCTGGAACTCATTACTCCAACACATCAGAGTCTCTTCCACCTTCACTAGCTACAAAATCAACCTGACAACCCATCTCTTCAGGATAGCCTTTAACCTACAATAACCCCACTACCACTACACCATCCCACAAACATATTTGCCCCTCACCTTCTGTCTCTTTACTCCCTCCTTGTAGACTGTAAGCCTTCACGGGCAGGGCCCCCTCTCTCTCTGTACCAGATGTTAGTCATTTATCGTCACCATTGTACTTGTTTGACATATGTTATGTATGTAACACCCCTTGAATGTACAGCGCCCTGAAATTAATGCCGCTTTAAAATAATAATAAAATTAGCATTGGTTAAGTATACATCCAGAATAAAAGAATCCCCAGGGGTGTGTAGGGATTACCATATTCACCAACATAGTGCATGCAGTGTAGTAATACAGTGCAGCTACTGAGCTATGACAGGCAATGGAACAGGGCAGATATTTTTAATAAAAATTATTCACAGAGGTTGACTTGCTGGCCAAGTCTTTTTAGGTAACACTTAAAGAAATTATAAAAAGTGTGGCTTGGGTAAGACTTGCAAAATATGGTGCTTAACCTGAATATTTCAGTGGGTTTACATTGATAAATATATTCTATTATACCCATGTAAATAACTATTTTGGTCAAACCTTATTTAAATACATGAGCATGTAACTAATTGGTTTTTTTTTCAGCTCACTCTTTTGTGCCAACATTTAGACGACCTATGGGAGGAGAACAAAGGATGTGTTGTCTTGTTTCCATGGATTCAGTTTCTAACGGAGAAGACCATTGATTACTTAAATATAAAATCTCCATATGAAATTGACGTGTCTAGCAATGGTTTCCAGAACCAGATGCAAACCGCCGAAAGTTTCTGTGCTGATGAGGACTTATCAGAAAGGGGATCATTTGACAAACGGGCCATACAGGACGTGCAGTCAGTGCCTGCCCTGATAAGATCCATCGTGGATTTCAATGAAGCTCAACAGCAGAAAGCTTTTGATCGGAAACTCTTCACATGTAATATTTGTTTTATGGAGAAGCTGGGCATTGAGTGCACCCACTTTAAGGCTTGCGAGCATGTGTACTGTAACAACTGTCTTAAAGATTACTTTGAAATCCAGATTAAGGAAGGACAAGTCCATGCACTAAACTGCCCTGAACCAGAGTGCAAGTCTGTTGCAACCCCTGCTCAGGTAAGTGAAAGCTCATTTGAGGTTTTGAGTAAGGCTGGGTTCACACTGTGTTATTGACCACGTCAAAGGTATCTGTCAGGGTACCGTGATAAAGCTACCCTGATGTATTCCATCATATAACCATGGCCAGCCCATAGAAATCAATGCAGCAAGTATAGTTCAAATATTTGCCAGTAGAATATGCTTTTTGGGCGTAACACAAAAGTGTGGTAGATCATACTTCTATATCCCGCACAGAAAGTGTGTAAGTTTGAGAAATAGAGCAATCATAGACCAAATGAAATAGAATTTATTAATAACATGACCTGTTTGATTGGTGGGGGCCCTTTCCCTCCAATCAGCAGAACTAATGGAATTTAGCTACTAAACCAAACAGATGGAACCCATAAGAAAGAACTTCCACAAATAAAATGCTATGAGGGTTTTGCCATCTGGTAAAATCTCTTCTGAGGCGAACTCATAGATCACTAAGAGCCGACCTCAGAGATTAGGAGGATGGCTGTGCTTGTTCAGTTCTCCCTTTTTAATTTCTATGGGAATTCTGAATTTAACCAAGAGAATGTGCTCAGGTACATTCAGAATTCCCACAGACATGAATGGAGAGAGCTACCCATTGTCTGAGGCCAGCTGTTGGTGAACCACGAGTTAGTTTCAGAATGATTTTACCAGATTGTAAAACCACCCTAGAGCAGCCACAACCCCCCATTAGGCTACTAGGCATGTTGGTCCCCAAGGCTTTTCAGGGACAAAGGCCGAGAATAAGAGTCTGAAAACAAGAGGCAGAATCCAAGAGTCATTTACAGTAGATGCAGACCGAAAACTAATAGAGCAATGTCAGGCAGGCCGAGGTCAAACCAGGAGATCATGCAGTACCAAGTCATAAGACAGGAGAGTTACCGAAACATGAGAAATATTCCAGAGCCAGAAAAATCCAAACAGCAATCTGAACAAACACAGCAGCAAGGATAGAAGCAGAATCACAGGCAGTGAATGCATCCCATGAAGAGGTTTAAATACCCCCCATGAGCCAGGGATTGGCTAAGGTGCTTAATGTCTTAGGCACCGTTTAGAACCCTGCAACAGACAGTTTTAAGAGGGATGGTAGCACAGTGCTGACAGTTGGTCTACAATTTTATTCTGGGGTTCGTAGACAGATTGCTTATTTTGACTATGGTACATCTGGGGCAGCTTAAAGGGGTATTCTCACCCCTGAAATTTATGGATGATGTACTTGCACAGCTGCTTTCAGAAATATTACAGAAGTCAATAACTGTCTAAAATGAGAATATGGCTTTAAAAGTTACAACACAATAGGCATACTCTACACTCTTCAAAATTCTGGAATTTTATAGAAGCATCCTCCACTGTAATATTAAAACTGTAACATTGAAGAGAACCCTTTTAACTGACTACTCACAGTATTTTGTCAACAAAACAAGGTGGGTTCTTTCTGCACCCATCCTGGACCAGATGGGCTAGCCTTTACTTGTCGAGTACATCACTTAGGCCTGTGCAGTCATAACCAAGTTGCCAGTTCAATGCTTTTCCTTCCTTGAAGTGGTTGTCCAGTTTCTTAAAAAAACAAATATTAAACTGCAGATGGTCTAATAAAAAAATTATACTCCAGTCCTCAGAGAGACACAGCCCTGAAATCGAGGACCGAAGGAAAGCGAGTATAGGCTTTTTTTTTCTTTGGCCACCTGCAGCTTAATATTTACTTTTTTTTTTTTCAATGTGTTTTATTGAGTATTTCCATGTCAAACAACATTGTAAATTATACAGGTATACAGTTAAACATTGTACCTATAACAATTATCAGAATAGTCAAATAAACAATCTCTCTTTGTTATATTAGCTTTTTGCGTCATTCAATAGTCATAAGGAAATACCCATTTTCTGCTATAATCCCCTCACCCTCTAATTCCCCCCTCCCCCCAACTTAATAAATTTATGAATGCAAGGGACAAGCGACTGGTTCTGTTCCTCTGGGTAACTCCAGTTTTACTTAACATCTGCATGCATGTCCTAGATGCTGTTCCTACATATGTTACTCTTAATGAGTACTATTAGTGTAATATTTACTTTTTAAAAGAACCGGACAACCCCTTTAACCGCTTTTGGTGTTTATTGAATATTCTATACTGGTAACAGTCCACAAGACCTGTCATCTATTTTGGAGACCCAGTCATCTACAATTTGATCCTTATCAAAGTCATTCAGATCCTTATGCCTATCCATTTTTTTCAACTTCAAACGAATCATCTTCAAGAGCTGTTCACTTTCTGTTTAGTATATCCCAACCCTTGCTAGGTGCCATTGTCATAAGATTAATTTTAATTAGGTCAGAGGTTTTAATCACTGTTGAACTGTAGTATGTGTCTCAGATGTTGATGTTAATTAATGTACAAAGTATAAATAATGGAAGATACCAAAGTTGACCGATAACTACTGTCCTTTAACCAATAAAACAATGTTTATTTGCAGGTAAAGTATTTGGTAGAAGAGCAGCTCTTCAGTCGCTATGATAATCTCCTCTTCCAGTCAAGCTTGGATTTAATGGCTGACGTTCTTTACTGCCCACGTCCAAGTTGTCGGACACCAGTCATGCAAGAGCCAGAGGGTACAATGGGCATTTGTTCAGTCTGCCAATATGCATTTTGTGTCTTTTGCAAAATGACCTTCCATGGACTCTCCCCTTGCAAAGTATCTGCAGGTAGGTTTGGTGGCTCTTTACTTAGAAACACACAGGTATAATTCCTAGTTTTTACATTAACTGGATGGTGTATTATATTCTCTATAAATGTCCCTTGTAGCTTTATACTAATCATTGCAATACATAAATTACTGATCTGCTACATTGTCGTAAAACTGCATTTTATCCATGATGAACACTGAAAAAATCCAGTAAAACCTATGGTAATCTTATTATGGAACTTCCGATAGGTGTAAATTTATTTTTGAAATTATTTTATCTTCCAACACTTTCTAGTTTAGGCCTCTGGACCTCCAACATATCACATGTTAACAGTAAACAGCAGGCTAATAGCAAACACATCTAGATTCTAAATCCTCCAACAGATAAAGGAAGCAACAATATGAACCATAATATCTGTTGACATTAAAATTCAATAATTCCTTCTAGAAATGTATTAACAAATCTGTTAGATGGGTGTTGTCAATTAGGGGTTTGTCCCTATAAGTCTGTCCAATTGGAAACTTTCCATTCAGAAACTGGAATGGTAACACCCATCTGACTGACTCATTAATTCATTTCTAAAAGAAATAGCAGAGGAGCAGCACAACACCGAGTTATCAGCCTTCTCTGGACACACCTGCCCATCACACATTCAGAAATCTCCACTCCATAAGCACTCAGGAACTCATAGACACCATATAGTCCTCACTGTCCCCAATCTCCTCCATCTCTGGCTTTTAACCACCAGTCAGACGCCGACAGCCTTGGCACACACCTCAAACTTACTAGTGATGTTCCACATGTGCTGAATATCTGTGGAGAAAGTCAAACCTATCTTCAAACTATCTCCATTACAAATTCATGCTTGGAGCTTAGCACACCGCCCTTCACTGTGCTAAACAAGAATATTACACCTCACTCATCTCAACATTACACACAACAACAACCCAAAACGCTTGTTTAATACCTTCCACTCCCTTCTCAGGCTCAAAGCTCAGGCACTGGTTAGTAACCTCTGTGGTGAAGATCTGGCCACTAACTTCAAAGAGAAAATTGACAGTATCCGGCAAAACATCATATCTCAGTCTGAGAGTAATACTCATCCTGTCCTCTCCCGCATGTCCTCTAGTTTACTGTCAGCAGAAGAAGTATCCAGGCTTCTCTTGTCTGCTTGCCCCACTACCTGCTCTTGTGACTCCATTCCCTCCTACTTTGACCAATCCATTTCCCCAGCTGTCATTTCTCACCTAACTGCAAACTTTAACTTCTCTCTTTCCACTGGGATCTTTCCATCCTCCTTTACTGAAAAAGCACACTCTGGACCCATCCTGTGCTACTAACTAATGACCAGTCTCTAAACTCCTGGAACACTTAGTCTCCTCTCTCCTAATCCGCTATCTCTCTGCTTACTCTCTTCTCGACACCACTTTGTCTTTTTTCTCATCCTACCTCTCTGGCTGCTCATTTAGTGTTTCATTAGCAGGTTCTACTTCTTCTCCCCTCCCTCTTGCTGTTCCTCTGGGATTGGTTCTTGGTCCTCTCCTCTTTTCACTCTACACAGTTCCATTGGACAGACCATCAGCAGATTTGGTTTTCAGTACAATCTCTACGCTGATGACACTCAATTATACACTTCTTCCCGTGACATCACCCCTACCCTGCTACAAAACACTACTGACTGTCTGTCCTCTGTTTCTGTTATAATTTCTTCTCCCCATCTTAAACTCAGCCTCAATAAAAAGAAACTTCTTGCTTTTCTGCCAACTACTAACTGACCCCGCCCTGCTATTTCTGTTTCAGTGTCTGGTACTAGCAAATAACCTAGGCAACAAGCCTGCCGTCTTGGGGTTATACTAGATTTCAATCTGTCCTTCATTCATTATATTAAATCCCTTGCCTGCATTTTTCACCTGCACCTCAAGAACATCTCCAGAATCCATCATTTTCTCACTGTGGAAACAATTCAAACTATTCTCGTTAATCGTATACTTTCTCACCTTGACTACTGTAACTCCTTGCTTAGTAGAAAAACACCCCCAAACCATAATGTTTCCACTCCATGCTTGACAGTGGGGACTTTGGGTCGTAGGCAGCATTTCTCTTCCTCCAAACACGGCAAGTTGAGCTGATGCCAAAGAGCTAATTTTTTGTCTAATCTGACCACAGCACCTTCTCCCAATCACTCACAGAATCCTCCAAGTGTTCTTTGGCAAAGTTCAGATGGGCTTGCACATGTGCCTTCTTGAGCAGGAGGACCTTGTGGGCACTGCAGGATTTTAAATCATAATGGTGTGATGTGTTATCAATGTTTTTTTTGGTAATTGTGGTCCCAGCTGCCTTGAGATCATTAACAAGTTCCCCCCATGTAGTTTTAGGCTCATCTCTCACCTTCCTCATGATCAAGGTTATCTCACGAGGTGAAATTTTGCATGGAGCCCCAGATCGATGTCGGTTGACAGTAATTTTGTATTTCTTCCATTTTCTTATTATTGCACCAACAGATGTCTCCTTCTCACTCAGCGTCTTACTTGTAGTTTTGTAGCCCAATCCAGCTTTGTGCAGGTCTATGATCTTGTCCCTGACATCCTTAGAAAGCTCTTTGGTCTTGCCCATGTTATAGAGTTAGAGTCTGACTGATTAATTGAGTCTGTGGACAGGAGTCTTTTATAAAGGTGACTATTTACGACAGATGTCTTTAATGCAGGTAATGAGTTGATTAGGAGCGTCTAACTGGTCTGTAGGAGCCAGAACTCTTAATGGTTGGTACGGGGTCGTATACTTATTTCTCTCAGAAAAATGCAAATTAATTTATACCATGTGATTTTCTGGATTTTATTTTGGATATTATATCTCCCAATTTTAAAATTAACCTGCGCTTATAGACTGTTCATGTCTTTGTCAGTGGGCAAACTTACAAAATCAGCAAAGGTTTAAATAATTATTTCCTTCACTGTATTTTTTTCTACATCGTAAAGTGCTGCGGAATATGTTGGCGCTATATAAATAAATTATTATTATACAAGAAGATGCTCCAAAATTGTTATTGCACGAGAAACACAATGATTTTGTCAAACATGTCAGGAGATGTCACAGGAGCTCTTTGAGGAACAACAGACTACAGAAAGGAGTTTCCAGACTTTGGACTGTCTTTTATGAACAATAAGGATGATCACTCCAGATATTTACAGCCTTAAGGTTTCGCACGTAGCATTCTTGTTGCATTTCTTAACGGACTTAAAAACGCAAGCAATTTAAAAAAAAACACATGCTTTTTTTAGCTAACCCAAATTTCACCTGTTTCAAATCAGAGGTTTTTTTTTTTTACAAAGCCACTTTCTTAAAGTGTTTTTTCTACAAGCATTTCTTAACACGTGTTTTTCAACATGCATTTGTTAATGCATGCAATAATACAACGTATGATCCAGCCTTAGTCCTACAAAATTAAGGCCATGTTCACACGGCTTATTTGGGCACATATTTCAGCCTGTAATTCGCGGCGTACTGCGCGAATTACGGGCTGAAATACGGCCCAGTCATAGAGAACTGTGGATTACGTCTCCTCTCCCCGCTCAGAGAATCTGCCGAGCGGGGAGAGAAGTTACATGTCATTTACTAGCGGCATATATATGCGCCGCTATTAATGATAGTCTATGGACCAGCGAGGTGCCGGCCCCCCGCTCCGCCCCCACGGCGTGTGACCATGGCCTAAGAGTGAAAAACACTTGCTTCCGAGTTTCTATCATCATTGAGATCAGGTTTTTTTAAACTAACCTGGGATCCTAACTACTGCTAGAGCCATGCTTCCAGTTCACCTCTTTTCCCAGAATTTCTGAGTGATAAAATTATATCAGGATTTACTTTTCTCACATGACTTCTGTTCCTGTAGGTGGCAAAGACTCTGCCTTTAAGACGTTCAGGATGTACAAAGACTTTAATACACAGGTTTTTAGTTATCTTCCCATACAATACAAAGTTTGGACCGACAGCAAAAAAACGAAAACTGACGACAGTTTTTGCCAATACAGTGACAAAAACCCCCATCGTGCATTGGAAAAAAAACAAACGGCTGACTTTTGGTCGGTTTTTTTCCAATGCTGTGTGGGTCCAGCCTAAGGAACATAATATGCTAGGTGACAAATGTTATTGCTTATAATGGCTTAGGTTTAAGAATAAACACCACAAAGACTCCACGCAGACATGTTGACCGAGACACCTAAGTAGTGAAATAGTTGAGCCTGCAGAAGACTACTTTATGCAACCTTAACAACAAAATGACATACAATTATATCATATTACGTGAAGGGGTTAAGGTACTAGTTGTTATCTGTTTTGGTCCCACTAACCATTAATTCTTTAGCCTTGTAGAGTGATTTAGATCTATAACAATAATTGGGTTTAAACTGTTCTGGACTTTATTCAGCTATGACTTTCTGTGCTACATTTTCTTCCTTTTTTCCTTAATAATAATAATGGCTTAATAACATCACCAATACTTTTCTTTTTGCTTTTGGTACAGACTATATATACTAAAGATATTGTCTGTTTTTCTAATTTCTCACAGAAAGACTTAAAGAGCTGATTCAAGAGTATCTGACTGCTGACCGGAAAACACAGAAAGTAATGATAAATAGATATGAACAGCTTAAAAAGGCTATTGAAAACATAAGAAGCAAGGAGTGGTTAGATGAGAACTCCAAGCCCTGCCCTAGCTGTAGAACTCCAATTCAGGTACAATATTAAAGACAACAGGAGAGAACCTTCCACCTTAGGGCGTGTCCCCACGGTACGGGTTTTCCCCTGGTTTTAGAGACGGTTTTTGGCTTTTACACGGACCTCTATGGAAAATCTGTGCAGCAGTCCCCATGGCACGGATTTTCCGCTGGACGGCTTTTTAGACCGTGGGCGGTCCGAAAAAGATTGAACATGTTCATTCTTCCGCCTGGTTTTCGGGCGGAACATGAACATGTCAATGCGAAGGGGGAGGGCTATTCTCCACAAACTGGAGAAAAGTCGTCCCACTCTGGCCTTGTAAACGGCCCCAAAACAGAGCAAATACCGGTTGGATAATCCGACCGGTATTTGCTCTGTGCTGTGTAAACAGCTCCTTATATGTCTTCAGAAACTTGGGAGGTTCTACTCCTTGACATCCAAAAGAAATGACACTTCTACAGCTTTCTAAAATTGTTGAGTCATCTAGCTAGAGTGATACTGATCATACAGAATACTGCAGGGCAATCCACCCCAGCTCTGGCATACGTACACTTGAATCTGAGAATGTATGTTTAATAATGAGAGGTGGATAAGTCAATTTCAGACACCTTTAGCAGCACTTATCTGAAAGGGGGAGAACGGTGCTAAATATATTAAAATCATGCATGTCCAATTTTCTTTTTCCCAATGGAAAATATCCAGAAACCGTTAGAATGCCCCATATCTGCAGCATGTGTATGCAATAAATAATTCATAAACAATTGTCAGATTTAGCATATTTATCTAGATACAAGTATATTAACCCCGTCAAAAAGTTTAAGGGTTTTTAAAACCCCATGAAATATTTAGCAAAGTGCCAATAATACACAGTCGAGTCACATTATCATGGTGTACAAAAAACAGGGGAAACTGTTCACCTGAATTTCTTAACAGACACTCACTGTGTGAGGGTGCGCGAATTAGCTCTGAGGAACTGCAGAGCCGACATATCCATTCCACAAAAGGTGTAAATCCAGCACCAAGAAGTATCAATACAATCTTCACATTTATTTCATTCAGTTAAAAAGTTTCCAAGAACCAGCGTGCATACATAACAGAAAACGTGTTTCGAGCACAATGTCCTTAATTGTTGCCACTGGGTGTGCAGACAACACCTAATTGTAAACACGTTTATGCCAATGAAAATGAAAAAATATTCGCAAATTGCAAAGAATAAAAACATAAACCAATACTGTATATACATAAAACAGGTTAATAGTATACCAATTGTGATCTATATATGAAAAATCTATAAAAAAGGGGTTCAAATTTTTTTGTAAAGATAAGAGAAAGACTGTCATTAAACATTTCCTGAGTTACAATACAAACTGTTTAAAATGAATATATAAATCCTATAAATATATAAAATGGAAATACTTGTATACTTCAATTTTTGGGCCCCGTTTTCACACGGCTTATTTTTCAAATAGTGAACATTGTCCATGATTGAAATAATATGAAAAGGCAAAACTTCAATAATGTAATGGACATAAAACAGATTTAATAGTCATACCCAATATTGTATTATGAAAAACTAAAAAAGACAGGAATTTTTCATATCAAAGCGTTCGTATCGTGATTGAGGAAAGCGTCCTTAACACACCGTTTCCTATTGAACAATAAAAACAGTGTGTTATTATATGAATATTAAATGCATCATAAATTGTAAATAACGGGAAATAACTTGTATACTTGCCTTATAATGGAAACCTTTAAACAATATACATGTAATATGAAACAAGGAGAGCAACTGTAACGGGTTGGTAGATTCGCTGGACCACCGCAAGCGATGATAGTTAAGCCACGCCAGGGAGCGGAGTCTAAGTAGCCCCCGGTATTCACCACAGCCCGCCGCAAAGCGGGGTGGACTTGCTGCGGTGTGAGGCTACCAGGTCGCTACCCCTGACGTGACTTGCTTGCGATGACGGCCGGGGTAATGCGGGATACAGAATCGTAATCCGAAGACGAAGTCGGGGACAGGCAGGAGCTCAGGACGGGCGGCAGAGGTTCATGGTCAGAGACGGCAGACGGTCAGGGCAGGAGGCAAACTGGCAAGGTCAGGAAAAGTAGCGGAACGGACTGGTACACGGGTAATCAATACGGAACTCCAACAGTCTCAAAAACACACTAACGCACACCAACAATCTGGCAGAGATTGCAGGGGGCATATACCATATATAGGACCAGTGGGCAGCAATTGACAAATTACCCTAAGCAGCGGGTACGCGCGCAGTGGCTGGGACAGGCAGGAGCAGAGAGCACAGGAGCGTGGACGGGCAAGTACGCTGGCGCCGGAGCCCGGACAGCAAGGGGATGGTCGCGGGCGGCCACGGCACCCGCGCCGGACCCCATGACAGTACCCCCCCCCCCCCCTCCTTTAGGTCTCCCCCTCTTTTTCCGGAATTTAGACAGGAGGTCGGATGACAAATTGGCCTCAGTTTCCCACGAACGCTCCTCCCGCCCAAACCACTTCCAGTCAATCAGAAAGAACTGCTTCCCCCTCACTGTTTTCTCCGCCAGCTCCTCCTTGACCTCAAAGATGTTATAAGAGTTGGCCACAGGAAAAGGCGAGACAGATCCACGGGAGAAGCGGTTCAGAACCACAGGTTTGAGGAGAGAAACATGGAACCACGGGTTCAGTTGCTGAAGGACAACAAAAGGGCCCAAATACTTAGGGCCCAACTTATAACTAGGCACCTTGAAACGAACATATTTGGCGGACAACCAAATTCTGTCACCCGGCTTAAATATGGGCAGAGGTCTACGGTACCTGTCAGCCTGGACCTTGGTGCGAGCGGAGGCCCGTAGAAGGGCCTGTCATGTGACTTGCAAGAGTGCCTTGATGTCATGAACTTGGGCATCCACAGCAGGAATGTGAGACGAGGTAACCAGAGGGAAAGGTGGGCGGGGATGTAGCCCAAATACAACACAAAAAGGAGAGGCTCCAGCGATTCCGAGTCTAGGAATTATACGAATTCCGCCCAGGGGAAAGGTCAGAACCAGTTATCCTGAAAGGGCAGAAACAAAAAGACGTAGTAGGTACCCAAAACTTGGTTAACCCTCTCTACCTGCCCGTTATTTGAGGGTGGTATCAGACGAGAAGTCCTAGCTGAACCTGCAAATGACCACATAGACCCGCCAGAATCCTCGAAACAAACTGGGCCCCCCTATCCGAGACATATCAATGGAAACCATTGTAACCAAAGATGTGGTGAAAAAGTGCTGGGCCAGCTGGGGGGCAGGGTAACCTGGGCAGAGGAACAAAGTGAGCCATCTTCGAGAATCTAAACAGTCACCACCCAAAAGACCGTGTTTCCAGAGGAGGCCGGAGGTCCGTAACAAAAATCCATAGCTACATGGACCAAGGTCTTTCTGGCACCGGGAGAGGCTGAAGCAGACCCGCGGGGCCCGAGACGAGGGGTTTTATTACGGCACTGGAGGTACAGGCCAGGACAAAGTCTCTAACATCATGAGTGAGGGTGGGCCACCACTAGTCACGAGTGATTAATTGGAGGGACTTATGGACTCCAGGATGACAAGCTGTTCATGAGGGAAATTCCCCCCTTCAGGACGAGGGGGCATGGCAGGGGTACGTGGTCTTTCCCCGGGGGTAAGTTGAATTCCAGGGGGCCCCGAAGAGCTTTTGGAGGAAAATTTTTCTGAAGCGGTCTAGGCCCACATGTCCGGGATCAGAGAGGGTGCTCCCTACTTCTTGAAAGAAAGTGAAAATAAAAAAGGGGGAAAAAAACAACCACCTTGCCTTTGAGGGTTCGTGTTGACAACTGAAAATAAAGAAGTTTTTTTTGATCGGGAGATCTCGATGGGGGTGGCCCCCCCCTCCACAAGTGCCCCCCGCCATTCTTCTGGACTAACTTTATGGCCATAGTTGCGACACCGATTTGGGAATTTCTTTCGGCTGGGGTGAATTTTGGAAAAAAACCGCAATTTGCAGCTCCCAAGGAGGGCTCTGAAGGGGGGACACCCGGCACCCACTAGGAGGGATCCCCTTCTAGGGCAAAAGGGCGCTCGGGGCGGGCAGAAGAACGGGGGCAACAAATGCGCTTAAGGGACAAAGCTTTTTGGGTTTCTGAGGGCCGGATTTAGGGTTAGCATTCTTCTTTGTAAGGGGGTACCCAGGGGATAGCGGGAGAAACGCGGGGCGAACTGTCTGTAATAGTTTGCAAACCCCAAAAGTATGGGTGGCCGGGGAACCCCTGGGCGAGGCCACTGTAAAACCCTGAAGCTTTCAGGGATCCACTGGAACCCGACCAAAAGATGTACCCTAGGAAGGGCAAAAAAGGGCTTCAAAAAAGCATTTCTCCCATTTGGGATATAACTGGTGGGTATGGGGGACTCTTGCCCCTACGGATGGTGGCGGTGAGTCCTAAACAGGAAGAAGATTAAAAGTCATCCAGGTAACAAAAACAACGTAGGAAGATTGCGGAAAATCTCGTTGACGAAATCTGGAAACACCGCGGCCGTTGCAAGGCCCAAAAGGCATGACAGATATTCAAAGTGGCCATCTCGGGTTTAAAGGCGTTTTTTCCCTTTTTCGCCTTCAGGATACAATAAGTGTAGACACCCCCGTAAATCCAAAATTGGAAAAAACTTTTGCGCCACGCAGGCGATCAAACACTCCCAGATCAGAGGCAGAGGTACGATTTTTTTATAGTGTTTTATTGACCCCCGATAATCGAAACACCTTTGTACCATCTTTTCTTTTTAACAAAGAAAAAACCGCCCCCCCCAGGGGAGGAAGACTTCTAAAAAACCTTTTTCGAGATTCTCCGGGGTTATTCCGACATCGCCTTTGTCGCCGGGCAAAAGAGGGCAACCTGCCTCTGGGGGGAGTATATGGGTTTTCAGGGCAATAGACATCGTAAAAGCCGATGCGGGGGGGATTTTTGGGCCCGTCTCTCGGAAAAAAGTCGGCTAGATCCTGGTAAGGGGTGGGCAGACCTGGCAAGGCTTTGTAGCTTTACAAAGCGGGCCGTAGACGGGACAGTAAGGGGGATCGCGAAAGGGCAGTGGGACCCCAACGGATAATCTCGCTCTGTTCCGTCCCGGTCGGGGCATGGTCTTGAACCAAGGGGGGCCCAGAAATTTCGAAAAGCGAGGCAAACAAGAAATTTCAGAGTCCCTTTTGTAGGCCCAATCGCAAAGTAGGGCCTTTCAGAACCGAATAGCTCCCTAGGGATTTCGCCCTGATGGAGGGGGCGAATATGGGTTTTTGCAGAGAGGTCACCGGGAAAAGAAATTGGGCCCTGCGTGGCTTACAAAATTTCCAGCGGACCCCGAATCAAGGAAGTACGCTTAAAGGCGCTGTCCGGGGGAAATCCACAGAGAAAAGGGATGCCAGATTTGGGAGAGGCCGCTCTGACACCCAGGGGATGCCTCTCTTGTGAGCCCCCTGCAGAGTTTTTCCGGGCAAACCGGGCATTCCCCCAATAAGTGGGCCAAACCGCCACTTTGAAGCACAAAGCCTCAGGGCCCACCCTGTGAATTTTCTTTCCCGGGTCAGGTGGGTCTCTCGACCTGCAAAGGTTTTTTCCTCAGGAACCATTGGGGGGGGAAGTGGAGGTTTGTTGGAAAAGGGACCAGACGAAAGGGAGCCGACGTGGTCAGTCACCAACCCCTTGGAGGGGGGGAAACCTTTTGTCTCCGGGAAAAAACCCCATATCAATTCGGGTGGGGTAAACCCAATTATTCATCCAGGCGGATGGCGGTTCCCCCCCAGCGGGGCTCGTTTTAATACCCCAGAAAGGCCTTGCCCCAAAATCGCCACCCCAAAGCCCATTATTCCAGTCCAGCTTTGAACTAGGGTGCGGAACAGCACGGAGTACTGACCCACAGTAAAAGTCCCCCCTGCGGGACCGGGGCAGTGCTGCGAAAAACGGAGGAGGTGCGGCCAGGCTCCCCGGGAAAACGGTGCCCGGAACCCCTGGAGGAAAAGGGTTTTCAAATTTTTCCGGGCAACGGATTTTCCTCCGGGCCCTTTGCGGGGTGGTCCAGGGCCCAAAGGGTTCCCCCCGAATAGAGGCTAATTTTTAAAGGGCCCCTTGCCCCCTCGGTAGGGAATTTATGCCCCAAAATTCAAAGTGGATTTGGGGCATTGACTGATGAACCGCACCTTCTTGGGGCTCCATCATAGCTTGGGGGAGCGGCAGATGAAAAGATGGTCCCGGTTTCAGGAGCAGGTAGAGTAATGGTGCAGGAAAACAGGTTTCTGGGGTGGTGGCAGCAGCCGGGCCGGGGGGAGGGAGCGGGCCCCCAAAAAGGTTTTTGCATCAAAGGCTGCGGCTTGTCAATACGTGGCCCTTTTGAGCGACGGGGCCTCGTGACGTCCCGGAGATTTGGGCAAAAGGGGACCCCGGCGGAATCCATTTGGGCAGATTGTACTGTAACAGGTTGGTGGATTCAAATGCCCCCCCCGCCCCAAACCATGATAGTTAAACCACGCCAGGGGGCTGGGTTTTAAGTAGCCCCTGTTTTTCACCAGAGCACACCCCCCGCAAAGCGGGATGGAATTGCTGCGGCGTGAGGCCCAAACCCGGGGGGCGCTTAAACCCCCTGACGGACTTTTTTGCGATGGCGGCCAGGGTAATGCGTGGTACAGAATCGTAATCCGGAGACGTAGTCGGGGACAGGCAGGAGATCAGGACGGGCGGCAGAGGTTCGTGGTCAGAGACGGGCAGACTGTCAGTGCAAGTGGCAAACTGGCAAGGTCAGGAAACGTAGCGGAACGGACTGGTACACGGGTAATCAATACGGAACTCCAACAGTCTCAAAAAACACACTAACGCACACCAACAATCTGTCAGAGAGTGCAGAGAGTGCAGGGGGCGTATACCATATATAGGACCAGCGGCAATTGACAAATTGCCCTAAGCAGCGGGTACGCGCGCAGTGGCTGGGACAGGCAGGAGCAGAAAGCACAGGAGCGTGGACGGGTAAGTACGCTGGCGCCGGAGCCCGGGCATCAGGGGGATGGTCGCGGGTGGACCCGCGCTGGACCCCCTGTGGACAAGGGGGCGGCCGCGGGGGGCGATGGCACCCACGTCAGCTCCCATGACAGCGAACAAGAAGCAACGCATGCGCTGTACAAAGCAACATGAAATTGAACACATAGAAATTTCTGATAGAGGGTGCAACAAAAAAGAAAATTATTTCGTAGAGAGGCTTACTGGATATTTAAAATGAATACCCATTATCCAGATGGATTAAATTACAAAAACATTTTTTCGTACATTTAATAAACACTCGTCCATCACAGTGCTTCAGTAGTCATATTTTAAAATATTGTTCACTTTTGCCGATTGCGTATCCCAGGTTGTTTTTGTATACTTACCTTTCGTTTCTGCAGCTTTACTCTCTGTAACATCATGTGGCCGTCCTATTGCAGGAAAATTGGTCTACTGTTTTGCAGTATAACCCGGTACTTGTATATGTGTCAAACCTTTAGAGTGTCTGGATCTTTTCATCCATGTTGGTTTGTACGCCACATGTGTCGCTTCTTGTTTCTCTCCTTGTTTCATGAACATTGTTCCAAGGTTTCAACTAGTATAATTACAAGTGACACAGGTGTTCCCATTTGAGATATTTATAGGATTTATGTAGTCATATAAAAACATTGGTTATATTGTAACATCAGGAAAATTTGTTTATATTGACGGTCTTTTCTGATATAGTTTTCCAACAGCACAGTATCTCACAAAAGTGAGTACAACTCTCACATTTTTGTAAATATTGTATTATAGCTTTTCATGGGACAATAATGAAGATATGATATTTTGATACAAAGTAAAGTAGTCAGTGTACAGCTTGTATAACAAAGTAAATTGGGTGTACCCTCAAATTAAATCAACACAAAGCCATCAATTTCTAAGTAGCTGGCAACAGAAGTAAGTACACCCCTAACTGAAAATGGACAAATCGTGTCCAACTCGCCATTTCTCCTCTATGGTGTCATGTGACTCGTTAGTGTGACAAGGTCTCAAGTGTTAATGGGTAGAAGTTATGTTAAAATGGTGTTATCACTCTCACATTCTCTTATACTGATCACTGGAGGTTCAACATGGCACCTCATGGCAAAGAACTGTTTGAGGATCTGAAAAAAAGAATTGTTGCTCTACATAAAGTTGGTTGGCATAGACTATAAGAAGATCGCCAACACCCAGAAACTGAGCTGCAGCACATTGGCCAAGATCATACAATGGTTTAACAAGACAGGTTCCACTCAGAACAGGCCTTACCATGGTTGACCAAAAAAGTTGAGTGCACGTGCTCAGTGTCATATCCAGAGACTGTCTTTTCAAAATAGACATGTGTGTGCTGCTAGCATTGCTGTAGAGGGTTAAAGGGGTGGGAAAGTCAGTCTGTCAGTGCTCAGACCATACATTGCACAAATTGGTCTGCATGGCTATCGTCCCAGAAGGAAGCTGAAGACAAGCAAACTAAGGACATGGATTACTGGAACCATGTCCTGTGGTCTGATGTGACCAAGATAAACTTATTTGGGTCAGATGATGTCAAGCGTATGTGGTGCCAACCAAGTGAGGAGTACAAAAACAAGTGTGTTTTGCCTACAGTCAAGCATGGTGGTGGGAGTGTCACAGTTTGGGGCTGCATGAGTGCTGCCGGCTGTACGAAGCTACAGTTCATTGAGGGAACCACGAATGCTAACATGCACATTCCCTTTGGAAATTGGGCCGCAGGGCAGTATTTCAACATGATAACAACCCCAAACACACCTCTAAGATGATCACTGCCTTGGTAAAGAAAATGAGGGTAAAAGTGCTGGACTGACCAAGCATATCTACAGACCTAAACCTTATTGAGCACCTGTGGGACATCCCCAAATAAAAGGTGAAGGAGAGCAATGACATCCACCAGCTCCGTGATGTGGTCATAGAGAAGCTCAGGAGGATTCCAGTGACAACCTGTGAAGCTGTAGTGAATTCCATGCACAAGAGCGTTAAGGCAGTGCTGGAAAATAATGGCCAAACAAAATATTGACATTATAGACCTGTCCTCCTCCTAGAGCTGTCCTATGCCTTCTTACCTCCCCGACCGGACATACAGTGTCTCTCACTCCACCTCTTCCTCTTGTCCTCACTCTGTCAGGGTTCCCCAAGGTTCAGTCCTGGACCCACTATTCTTCTCTCTATATCTTTGGCCTCAGTGAATTCATAGCATCACATGGCTTCGAGTGCCACTTCTATGCTGACAACACTCAAATCTACAACTCTGGCCCAGATGTAAACTGCTTTCTATCATCCATATCCTCCTTCTCCTCCTCCTGCCTTCTCAAACTCAATATGGAGAAAACAAAGTTCATCATCTTTCCCCCATCCCACTCCACCTCTTCATGTAAATTATCACAGTTAATGACTCCATGCTCTCCCCAGTTCCACAGGTTCACTGCCTTGAGATAACTTTTGACTCTGCCCTATCCTTCAAACCAGATGTCCAAGTCCTGACCTCCTCCTACTGCTTTCACTTGAAAAATAATTCTCCAATCCGCTCCTTTCTTGACTCTGACAACACAAAATAGCTTGTTTATGTTCTCATTATTTACAACCTATGTATACCCGCATACAAAATACAGCATAACATATTATACTTTTAAATGTATAAAATGATTTTTATTGAAAACGGCGCCTTTCCTATTCACACTGCTGTGTTGCGGCCGATATCCATTGTACACTGAAAGCGCTCGTCTTATTCTTATCTCTATGATAACACTACAAAAGCGACACATCTGAAGAAGGTCTATACAGGACAGAAAACGTTTATGTGTTGGTCGCTGTGGAAAGAAGTTTTCAATAAAAATCATTTTATACATTTAAAAGTATAATATGTTATGCTGTATTTTGTATGCGGGTATACATAGGCTGTAAATATTGTTACTTTACCCAGCATTCAGAGAACGGAAATATATAAAGTGTGCCGAGAAACTGATATTATATATGATATCATTATCTCACGCTAGGATTACTGCAACAATGTTTTCTGTGGCTTCCCATCTAGTACTCTTGTCCCCTTTAATCCATCCTCATCTCCGCTACCCGGCTAATCCACTTCTCTCCTCGCTACTCATCTGCCTCTTGCCCCTGACAATCCCTTTATTGGCTACCCATTGCTCAAATAATTCAGTTCAAGATGCTAACAATGACCTTTAAGGCTCTCCATAATCTGTTCCCTCCATACATCTCTGCCTCACGCAGAGATACCACCCCTAATGCTATCTCCGCACCTTACAGACCCTTCTTCTCTACTCTCCTCCTGTCATATCCTCACACAACCGTCACCATGTTTCCTCCTGTGCTTCCCCCATACTCAGGAACTTAAGATCACAACACATCAGACTCTCTGCCACTTTTACTAGATTCACATTCAACCTGAAAACCCATCTCTTCAGGATAGCTTACAATTTACAATAACCCTGCTGCCACTACACCATAATACACACATCTCAGTCCCTCACCTTCCCCGCTTTCCCACTGTAGAATGTAAGCCCTCGTTGGCAGGTCTTCTCTCCTTCTGTATCAGTGTGTTACTCAGTGTTATTGTATTTGTCTTATATTATGTACCTGAACCCCTTGGCTGGTACAGCGGCCTGGAATTAATGGTACTCAACAAATTAATAATAATAAAAAAAATAGCAATATTCAGCTCATCTGAGAATTACATTTGCGAAGTACTCAAAAATAGAAAGTACCATAAAAATAGTACATGAAACACAGGGTGCAATAGCTGCCAATGATGTTATCATCGGACACTTATCTATGACAAGTCAGAAGAACAATTATGATTGGATTGAAAATTTAGAAATGTTTTTTTGTTTTGCAGAAAATTACTGGTTGTAACAGAATGACCTGTACTGGGTGTAAGCAGAATTTCTGTTGGCGCTGTTTGATGGTACTGTCTCAAGATGATCCTTATAAACATTATAAAAGTGGATGTCGGTATGTATCCAGTATAGTTTTAAAGAAATTTGGGGTGACAAGTTCTTCAGAGCTGAAAAAATAAAAAGAGATCCTGGCAGAACTTCCAACAAAGCAATGTGAAGTCACCCATGAGACATTTCAGCCCCTAAATGAGCCTTTCTCAAGGCTTTGTGGGACTCGTAATTATCTTGGAAACAGGTCCAGCAAAGTCTCTGTTCAACACGGGTGGTTGTCAGAACTGTCTGCGCTATGCTGTATTTTGAGCTTCCAATGAAATCAATGAGACAATTCCAAACACCTCTCCATGTTGAACGAAAACTTTTAGTGGTTCTTCTCCGGAGGTGGGAACTGCACCTATGACATATTGATGGCATATTATAGGATATGCCATCAATGTATTTGGTGGAAATACACCTGACTGATTAAGGTACACGTCTATACATGCATGCACCTATATAATTTTTCCAGTCCTGTTATCGTTGCCTTTTTGAAGATTTTCAGGGCTGGCAGTAATAAAGGATCATCCATTTTAGTTTTTTGCCCATCTACAACATATTGTCAAAGTTATTCTTTGTAGAGCTCTGTGTTCTTCTAGTTTAAATTCTATTTTAGAAATGTTTCCATACAATATTTCAAATACTTTGCAAGCCCTGCTAACCTTTTCTAAGACCCGGTTCACATCTGCACTGGAGGTTCCATCACAGAGATAAAAAACTGACCCCACAGGATCAGTTCACTATAGACACCCACAATACTTGTCAGACCCTATTAAATACAATGGGGCTGTCAGGTTTCCGCCGTGGTGCACGTAGTTCAGATGGAAAACTACGGACACCCCGGCGGAAGCCTGGCGAGGCCATTGTAATTAATAGGGTCCGTCGGGCGCTACGGGTATCCGTAGTGGATGGATCCTTTGGGGTCAGTTTTTCATCTCTGCGACGGAGGTTCCGAATGGAGCCTTCAGCACAGATGTGAACCAGGCCTAACTGGACTATGTTAATAATCGTCTGTGTTTATTTATTTGCAGACTGTAATCTATTAATGAAGACGCAGAAGATTAATTTGAAGCCTTGCACAGGGGTTCTTGCAATAATGTTCTCACCATGGTGCTGATAAAAGGTGTGATGCCCAGCAGAAGCTCCAAAATAACTCTCTCCCTTATCATTAGAATGAATTTTACTATGGAAAGCTATATGATATCATCCCTATATCAACATGTCATACAAATCCACTAGAACATGAAATATCAATTATAAATAACAAGAAATGTCAAACATAAATTTGCACACTCCAAAAACGATTAGTTGATGCAAAGGAATATTTATGGGGGTACAGGTGCTAACCCAATTTGCAAAGCTTGTAAGACAGGTAAAACTTACCATTGACAATTTGGGTTTATGAATACATATTATGTCAGTGTTCTAGACTGAACCAAAGCAGGTCTGCCATAGCTATTCTGACACATCCAAGATTGAAGACGTGATGTGAATGGGCCATTAATGGAATTGCACTAGACCACACTAATGTGTGTTTAAGAAATTGTTGTGTTTGATGCTTGACATATTTTTGATAATTCACATTTTGTTTAGGATTACAAGAATGTAGCTGGTATACATTTGCAATAAAACCAAATTGTACCGGAATTGTAGTGGTTCCAATATTTTGTTGGGGACATTTAGCCTAAAGGAGTATTTCTGTGCAGTTTGGGTGCATTCCCAGGCAGAATGTTGTGAGCTATGTAGAGGTCTTAAAGGCTATGCACTGAATTATTTTCTATTGCTCATTTATTTCCTAAATGCAACATTTATCACCTTAGATAATTATTTAATATTATCATTAATTTCCTATCATTTTGCTGCTGTGGAGTTTATGCTGGTGCTGCTGAATCTCAAACATGACAGATGCTCTTCCTTTTGATAATCTCCCCTTTGTCAATGTCAGGTCTCATTCACATGGTAGATTTGGGTAGATTTGGTTTCTCGTCTGTTTTCTGTGTAGGAAAGCATCTAATCATATTCAATGAAAATCCACACAGCAGATTGTATGGCACTGATGTCTCAGTGTGGTTTTTGAAATTGAATTTGGTGCAGAAAACACCACTATTCTCTGCTCTTTCAGCATAGAAACTGCGTTGGCAAATGGGATTCGGGTCTATGGTGATCCATGGACCCACATAACAAAAAAAGATAAAATCCAAAGCACAAAACTGGAACAGAATTTGGCTACAGATGTTCAATTAATTGTCTCTTACAGAAAATCCAGCTATATGAACCTCCCGACAAAGATAACATTAAGGAGGGGGAAGAGATAGTACTCTGCAGATCAGAGCATGAAGAGGGGAAGAGCATCCAAGGAGGGCAGCTCATACAGGCTGTAGGTGGCGGGGGAGAACATGCAAGGCAGTTTGCAGGGATAGAACCATTTATGTTGTGTGCAAGTGTAGACAGAAAACAAAGGGCGACATGTATGAATGGGGCTGCGCCAGAAGTCTGGCATCTTTTCAGCCCAACATCTAGCGCAGCCCCATTCGCTATAGTTTTAAACCTGCCACAACATCAATATCAGGCGCATTAAAGAGCAGCACTTTGTAATGCGGCTGATTTTGGGGGCATGTGGGAGGCGGAGGGCACTAGAACCATACGAAGCTATAGATTAATAGCTTCAGTACGGCAATTCCAGGCGCATTACTGCTGGAACAGGTTAACTACTTTCAAAATGTTTTCCCTTAGCCAGAATTTTCGTTTCTGCGCTAGAATGCGCCTGATTTATGATCCGCAGTAGAGCGGGTTCATAAATCAGAGAGCAAACAGAGAAAAAAGGAGGGACCGGGCGCTCGCCTCGTGGAATGAATCCTCGTGCAGGATCAGCGTAGGATTAAAATGTTAACTTTATTCCATAAAAAAATATTAAGAAAGTGACCTTAACATTTATAGTAATTTGCATAACGCGTTTTGTGCATTCTACAGTATTTATATGTGCATAAAAAAATGGCGTTCAAGCGCCATAAATCATACATGTCGTCCAAAGTATCCACAAAATTTAGACTTTTAAACACACATAACTCGCATTCAGCATGTATTACTGAGGGGACATACCAACATGAGAAATGTTTGAATCTAGAAGCAGGCTGAAAATAAAGGAAAGAAGATTTCAGACTAAAAAGTCATACAACTTTCTTTTACTCAGGTAACCAACTAATATATGTAAAAAAGCAGTTTTTACATGTTAAAAGTGGCCATAGTTTTCAACACAGTGGCAGCATATGAGAGGTTTTCTCTGGGTTTCCCTTTAACCCCTTGCTAAAATTTGGCTTGTGAGCAGGCTCACTAACTTAACCTGCACCATACCTGTAGGGTGCTAGCTGTTCATTACAGCTAACATCTGGCCACAGTAGCGTAGCTGGGAGGGTTGGGGGTCCAGCTTAGGCAGCAAGCATGTGTGCTGCAGCAGTGCTTGTGACTGTGTCCATTAAGTAGCCTTCATTTATAGACTGTTGGTTGCCAGTAGCATTTTGTGGAGGCATACGACAGTGACTGGGTGCCATTAGCTTAGAGGCAAGGCTTGAGAACTGGCCACAGCGCCGTGTGCTTACCGGTCCCTGTCCTGCTGCCACTGTCTTGCTACTTAAACACAATAATATCCCTTTTGCTTTTTAAAGACTCAGTGAGTCAGAAGAAAATTGAGGATTTGTTACATCCAATAGAGGGCACTCGATCTTCTCAGCTCCTTTCCCATAATGCCTTGTGATATACTTCAACACAATAAGTTATTGCAGGCCATACAGTAAATGCAGAGAGCGGTGGTGCCTTGGCCGCATTCCAGAGTTTCCCAGTGTATCTTGTCAGCTGCACCTAGTTGTGCAAGCTGGCAGCTAGACAACTATTATTCTTGCTGCCCTCCCACTTAGGGTTGGCAGTGTTGGACTATGGCCTTCCAATAGTATCTAAGCCATTATACAGGATGAAGCCCCCCTCGCAATCGTTCTATCTACCTCTATCAACATAATCTAGGGGTGAAAACTCTGAAATATAACTTTATCCTGCAAAAAAAAAATAGAAACAGAATTTCTTTTTTCGGTTGCCTCTCCACCCCAAAAAATTGGTATTAAAAGTGTTCAACTAGAACTGTCCCAAAATGGTGCAGCTGTCTTGCGTCCATAGCGGACTATAGAGTTAATGCAGTCAGTTTGTCCCTATGTTTGTATGATTTCTCTGTTTTAAGCTGTACATAATTGGTTTTTAGGAGAGAAAAGCACAGTTCACCATACTTTTCTATGCCACAAAGAAATTGTGTACAGAGCAAATGTAGTCACAATAGGACCATGTTTATGCTATGGATACGTTATGGTGTGTGACAAGATAGCTGCCAGCAAGTATATGTAATACACAATAATAAATGTAATAAAATAGGATATATATAGACCTAGATGTATAGCTACACTGGACACTGCAAGAAACAGCATGGAAAAAGCCTTAATTTATTGTGGTAACAATTCTGGCAACGTGGCAGTGGGAAAGTTCATCCCCGGATTTCATGAGTTTGGGAAGCCCAGTGTTGAGCTGTGGATGGTGTGTATGGTGACAGGTGACCATTCTGTGGGCAGGTTACCTTGCCCACCAATGTGTGTAGTTGTGCAGTGTAGCAAAGTTGAAACCATTAAGAGAGAGTTGTTTGTCTGTGCGACAAAATGGCACTGGTACGGATTTGCGGTCAGCTGGGACTGCTGGGTAGTCCTGCCGAGTCTATGTCTATGTAAAAGACTGGTGCTGGGCTGCTTGGGGTTTGGAGAATGAACATTCTAACATAAAATACACATACAAGCTTGAGTAGTGCCACTGTGATGCGGACAAGAACCACTCCACTACACACATTTTCCATTTAGATTATAAAGTTGTGAGGAACTCAATAAAAAAAATATTTAAAGGAGTTTTCCAAGACTTTTAAAACCTCCCCCGCCACTGTGCTAAAATAATAAAATTAACCTCTCTTAACTTTGACACTATGGGTGACATGTATGATCGGGAGTTGCGCCTGTTTTCTGGCGAAAACTGCGCCTCACCGATCCGAATCCCCTGTCAGACGCAGGGATGCGATGTTAGGCGCAAGCTTCGCCACTTTCGGCTGCGCCTAACATGAAGGGTGCGCAATGGGCACGGTGTGGGCCTTCTGGGGCGGGACGCGGCACTTTCGAAGACTCCGAGTCATGCATGATCGCGGGTCGGCAAAGTGAGGCGCATTGCAGCTCTGACAGGCTGACCTAGTTGAATGTGGTCTAAATGAGCCGGAGGAGGCGAAGTGAAGCGAGAACGTAATGGAATGGGGAAAAATGTGCTCTAGGTCGATTGTTACAACAGTACACTAATAAAAAAAAGAGTTGTCTCTAAAATTATTTCATTAATAAAGATAAATATCAAAGTTGTCTAAAAACGATTAAATGTATTGTAAAAGTTGATCATTTAAAATTAGAGGAAAAATATATAAGATCGCAAAAGAAATACATCTCAGCTCTCAGCTCCGTGCGGCATGGAGCATGATTCCAAAAATCGTTTTTATTAGGTGTAAAACATTATCTGAAAAAGAGCTCAAACCTTCTAAAAACATACAACAATCAAATCACTAACAATGCGTTAGTCGCCGTCACTGGCGCTACATCAGGAATTGTGATATAGAAAATTGCCGGGAAATACACTAATTCAAATTCTGTAAGCGTTTCCCATAGGTCGGCAGAAACCAGCCAATCAGAATAGGAGCGACAGTGAACCATAACCTATGGAGTAGTGTTAACCAATCAAAGGCGGGACAGTTCAAAATACAGTAAAAAATGCAGAAAAGAGCTGATTGGTTGAACTAGTGGGGGCTTGGCTATCCCGGCCAATCAGAGCGCGAGCTACTTTGTCCCATTGTAGTCTATGGAGAGATGGGGGCAATGAAATCTCAGCTCCGTGTGGCGTGGAGTATTATTAAATAAATCGTTTTTATTAGGTGTAAAACATTCTCTGGAAAAGAGCTAAAACCTTCTAAAAACATACATAAAACTAACTAAACTAACGCGTTTGTCGCCGTGAGCGGCGCAACATCAGGAATTGCGATATAGAAAATTGCCGGGAAATACAGTAATTCAAATTCTGTAAGCTCTTCTCATTGGTCGGCAAAAACCAACCAATCAGAATAGGAGAAACAGTGACCCATTTTAAGCTATGGAGTAGTATTGACCAATCAAATGAAAAGGCGGGACAGTTCAAAATACAGTAAAAAAGGCAGAAAAGAGCTGATTGGTTGAGACCAGGCGGCAGATATGAATCCACCAATCATATGTAGTGCGTCTATTTTGAGTGGAGCAAGAAGTGCGCAATAGAAGGGCGCCCTAAAATTTATTACTGTCTATGGGAAATATTCTAGTACTGTGATTGGTGGTTGGGGGGAAGAGGGGCTCGTCCTGCTTAGCCAATCAGCGGCTGAGCTACCTTATCATAGAGTTCTATAGGGAAAAGTAATGCAGAGCGAGCTCTGTTTGTGATTGGCTAAGTTAAAAGAGGCGCGATTAATTGGGCCAATGGGAGAGCGAGCGACGCTCTTATGGGTTTTCTAATGCAATCTATAATAAAACTGTACATGGCCGAAATCAAATGATAAGACTCACAAAGTTGTGCTGATGTGTATATAAAATGAACAATAATATGGGGGTAACGAAAATAAACTTCATTTTTATTTCTTTATTTTCGTTAGCCCCATATTATTGATCATTGGCTAACGAAAACAAACAAATAAATATGAGCTCATTGAATTCATTTTTTATTTGTTTATTTTCGTTACACCCATATAAGGCTAGGTTCACACGGCTTAACTGCGGGACGTAATTACGCCCCCGCAGTTACGCCTTGTGGCCGGGGGCGGGGCGGGAGCGGGGGAGGGAGCGGGGGTCGGCACCTCGCCGGCCCATAGACAATCATTGCTAGCGGCGCTATACGCCGCTAAAAAATGACATGTCAATTATCTCCCCGCCCGGCGGATTCATCAAGCAGGTATAGGAGACGTAATCCATAGTTCATGTTCATAATCCATGAATGGGCCGTTTTCAGCCCGTAATTTGCGCACTTCGGCGCGTAATTACGGACCGAAATACGGCCCATTTTAAGCCGTGTGAACATGGCCTTATTGTTCATTTTATATACACATCGGCACAACTTCGTGAGTCTTATCATTTGATACAGTGGCAGGACCTGTTTAATTATTGATTGTGGTGCCTGTCATTTTTTATTTTTAACAATTCAAATCAACACAGGGATCAATCATGACTGGTTGGAGAACTCATCTCAATAACCAGATTGCCCTATGGAAAAAAACTCCCTTTTCCCTATAACTGCAACTGACTTCATTAGCCGAGTGGTATTCCAGGAAAGCTGTGGATGTTGACAGGGGCGTAACTAGAAATGGCAGGGCCCTATAACAAACTTTACAATGGGGCCCCTCCCACCATCTGTGAAAAAAAAAATGTATGTGTTCTGTGAAGAATGACAGAAAAAATAGTGTACACCAGACACATCCCGCACACGCCAGCCGCTCAAATGCTGGTCACATCCTGCACACGCCAGCCGCTCAAATGCTGGTCACATCCTGCACACGTATTGATATTTCTGATATTAGTAGACTGCGATTCTTTGATTGTTTACATAGATTTTTATTTTGCTGTGGGAGCATCACCCTCTACTCTACACTGAGTACTAGTCACTTATGTAGATAATACATACATACAAGCATCATACATCTACATACACACAGATATATATTGATACACATTACAGACACACATATATACTGTCACATCCATACACACATATATACAGTCACATCCATACACACTACAGACACACATATATACAGTCACACACACACATACACACACACACACACACACACACACACACACACCACACACACACACACACACACACACATACACACACACCCTCCTCCATTGTCCCCATTCCAAAAAACGAAACAGACGGAGGAGGGGAGGAGGGGACTGCTGGGAGAGCAGCTCTTTTCAAATACTTTTTAGCAGCTCCGTGGAGCTGTGAGGTGACCGGGCTGCCCCCTAATGACTCTACATATGTTATGACAGGGCCCGGCCGGCAGTAAAAATCAAGTTCCGGTTTGGGGCCGGCCGGGCCCCCAGGGAGTGCGGGCCCCGTAGCAGTCGCTATGGCTGTTACAACGGTAGTTCCGCCACTGGATGTTGATCAGAATGGTGGCAGTGAGATGAACATGTGACTGGGCCCTTGAGCCAGGGGGATCCATAGGCCCCTTTTTCCCCACTGCTGCATTGCTCGGTCATTTAGACCCAGCAATGCAATGATGAGAGCCACTGATCACAGGGTATCGATGCTTGCCATGGCAGGCAAAGGCTAAATAATGGACTCTGGGTCTGTTATGCCTAAAGCCTATTATTCCCTGTCACAGACATAAATACATAGCAATATGTTAATGCAGCTACAGTAGGTTGCAGAAGTATATATACCCCTTGAACAGTTCCTCATTTGTAAACATTGTAGCCACAAACTTAAATGTATTTTATGGATTATGTATGTGACAAAGCTACACAAAGTAATAAGTATTTGTAAAGCGTAAAGAAAATAATACTTGCATTTCCAAATTTTTGCAAATTATAAAACTAAAAAGTGTGTTTAGCCCCCCTCAATCAATACTTTGCAGGACCACCTTTAGCTGCAATGACAGCTCCAGTCTGTTGGGGTATATCTCTTGCAGCTTTGTACATCTAGAGGCTGGAATTTTTGCTCATTCTTATCTGGAATTTAACTCTAGCTCAGTTAAATTGGTTGGTGAACGTTTGTGAGCAGCAATTTTCAAGTCCTGCCGCAGATTTTCTATGGGATTTAGGTCTGGACTTTGACTGGGCCATTTTAATATATAAATATGATTCGTTTTAAACCAATCCATTGTAGCCTTGGCTGTATGTTTAGGGGCGTTGTTTAGATAAATATATCGCCACTATTCAAATCCAAGCAAAAAAAAGCAAAAACGATCACTGGGAAAAACAAAAATTTTAAGCAAATATTATACTGAGCGATGCTATCACATTCAACATAGCAATATTACAATATAGGGCATAGAAATCACTGTTCACATGAACTGTAGTCCAGTGTCTTTCCTTTTTGTTTTCATGTTGCATCCTATTCAGGTAACACACCTACATGCATATAGACATATAGGGCGACATGTAACAACGGGGCTGTGCCTACAACTAAAGGGGGCCCTGCTGCTGCCTACAACTAAAGGGGGGCCCTGCTGCTGCCTAACCTCTAAAGGGGGCCCTGACGCTGCCTAAGCTCTAAAGGGGGGCCCTGACGCTGCCTAACCTCTAAAGAGGGGCCCTGATGCTGCCTAACCTCTAAAGGGGGGCCCTGACTCTGCCTAACCTCTAAAGGGGGTCCCTGACTCTACCTAACCTTAAAGGAGGGCCTGACCGCCTAAAAAACTAAAGGGGACTCATGGCTAGGTACCCAAAACCCTCCCTGGGGCTGGCCTTACCAACCTACCCGGCGGGTGTCTACCTACCTAAATCGGCCCTATCTACTTCCCTGGGGCCCTGCCCATTTGCCTACCTCCCTGGTAATATAATTGTTAGGGGAGCAGCCCATAGCTGTGCTTTTTATCTCCAGGGGGGTTAGCCCTTCCCACCCTCCAACCCCTTAGGATACTGACCTGTAAGTTATGGCTTGTACCGCTCTCCCACCCTGGAAGTTTGTACAGAGGTGGGAATAGGTAAAGAAATGCTTGAAATTGAGGATTCTAAGATTTGTGTGTAATTTCTGCAGGGATGAGTTTGTGGCCGGGACAAGTCATCATGGCGGGGGTGGAATGGATGCAGGAAGAAAAGGGAATAAGAAACGACTCAAAAGAAGAGAAAAGATCCTCAGATATGAGTCTCTGGTGAGTCCCTGATTTCAGCGGTTATTTTGCTTCTATATTGGATCAGTGCTGTATTCACTGTAATGTGATGTAACCTGAGCTGGTGTCTGACCTCTATGTGGTCTCTATATGGCGGTGTTGTAGGTTATACCTGAGCTGGTGTCTGACCTCTATGTGGTCTCTATATGGTGGTGTTGTTAGGTTATACCTGAGTGGTGTCTGACCTTTATGTGGTCTCTAATTGGGGGTGTTGTAGGTTATACCCGAGCTGGTGTCTGACCTCTATGTGGTCTCTATATGGTGGTGCTGTAGGTTTTTACCTGAGCTGGTGTTGACCTCTATGTGGTCTCTATTATGGTGGTGTCGTAGGTTATACCTGAGCTGGTGTCTGACCTTTTGTGGTTGTCTATGTGATGATGTTTAGGTTATACTGAGCTGGTGTCTGACCTCTATGTAGTCTTTTTGGCAGTGTTGTAGGTTATACCTGAGTGGTATCTGACCTCTCTGTGGTCTCTATTATAGTGGTTGTGTAGTAGGTTATACCTGAGCTGGTGTTGGACCCCTATGTGGTGGTGTTGTAGGTTATTTTCGGCGCTGGTATAATGCAGCGTACATGTGTCCCTGATTGACCCTGTGTTAGGAGGTACACTTACTTTCTTGCTGGTGTTTATTTTAGAAGGTGGTGAGGTGCGTGACCAAGGGAAACATGGAGGGGGATATTGTATGTGGGCTGGTGGGGGGGTGGATATTGTATGTGGGCTGGTGGGGGGGAGTGGATATTGTATGGGGGCTGGTGGGGGGTGGATATTGTATGTAGTTGGTGGGGGGGAGATATAGTTGTGGGCTGGTGGGGGGTGGATATTGTATGTGGGCTGGTGGGGGAGGGATATTGTATGTGGGCTGGTGGGGGAGCAGATATTGTATGTGGGCTGGTGGGGGGAGCGGATATTGTATGTGGGCTGGTGGGGGGAGGGGTATTGTATGTGGGCTGGTGGGGGGAGAGGATATTGTATGTGGCTGGTGGGGATTGGATGGAGTACTTAGCCGGGGTCTATGATATGTTAGACAGACATGTGACTCACTTTCTATTGTTCTACACAATACAGTTCTTTTTTGCACACTGTATTATGTGTTAAATTGGGCGCGTTTATGTCCGTGTGGCGGTTTTTTTGCTGGGGGCGGGGCGATCGGGTTGCTGGGGGCGGGGTTTACATGGGGGGGCCCAGGTGCTTCAGCTGTATGGGGCCCTAAAATTTTGTTGGCGGCCCTGGGCGGTGGGTAGGTTATACCTGAGTGGTGTCTGGGCCTCTATGTGGTCTCTATTTTGGTGGTGTTGTGGTTATACCTGAGTGGTGTCTGACCTCTATGTGGCTCTAATTGGGGGTGTTGTAGGTTTTACCTGAGCTGGTGTCTGACCCTTATGTGGTCTCTATATGGTGGTGTTGTAGGTTATACCTGAGCTGGTGTCTGACCTCTATGTGGTCTCTATTGGTGGTGTTGTAGGTTTTACCTGAGTGGTGTCTGACCTTTATGTGGTGTCTATGTTTATGATGTTGTAGGTTATTACCTGAGCTGGTGTCTGACCTCTATGTAGTCTTTATATGGCAGTGTTGTAGGGGTTTTACCTGGCTGGTATCTGACCTCTCTGTGGTCTTATTTTAGCGGTGTGTTGTAGGTTATACCTGAGCTGGTGTTGGACCTCTATGTGGTGGTGTTGTAGGTTATGTCGGCGCTGGTATAATGCCAGCGTACATGTGTCCCCGATTGACCTGTGTTAGGAGGTACACTTACTTTCTTGCTGGTGTTTATTTTAGAAGGTTTGGGGAGGTGCGTGGACCCAAGGGAAACATGGAGGGGGTTTTTTGTATGTGGGCTGGTGGGGGGTGGATATTGTATGTGGGCTGGTGGGGGGAGTGGTATTGTATGTGGGGGTGGTGGGGGGTGGATATTGTATGTGGGCTGGTGGGGGGTGGGAAATTTTATGTGGGCTGGTGGGGGGTGGATATTGCATGTGGGCTGGTGGGGGGAGTGGTATTGTATGTGGGCTGGGTGGGGGAGCGGATATTGTATGTGGGCTGGTGGGGGGAGCGGATATTGTATGTGGGCTGGTGGGGGGGAGGGATATTGTATGTGGGTGGTGGGGGGGCGGATATTGTATGTGGGCTGGTGGGGGGAGGGGGATATTGTATGTGGGCTGGTGGGGGATATGGATGGAGTACTTAGCCTGTGTCTATGGGTATGTGAGACAGACAGATGTGTGACTTTACTTGCTATTGTACTACACAATACAGTTCTTTTTTGCACACTGTATTATGTGGTTAAAATGGGCGTTTTTTTGTCCCAGAGGCCGTTTTTTTTGCTGGGGGGGGGGCGGGTCGGGTTGCTGGGGGCGGGGTTTACATGGGGCGGCCAGTTGCTTCAGCTGTATGGGGCCCTGAAATTTCTGTTGGCGGCCCTGGGTGTATGTACAGTCGCACTGCAAACATTGGCACAATAAGCTCCTGCGCAACACTTAATACACCAAAGATTAGGGATGTTCTGGGGACGTCACTCCACATTCATAGTATTAGACACATTTATGATTCTTTGACGTCAAATCTAGGCGGAAAACAGAACAGCCAGACCAGGTTAGAGGTGATCTGCCTGAGCCGGAGTTGTCGTATTGGCACTAGACTGTGCCTGTATGTATGACCTGCAGAAGAACAGGTTCTTACATTCTGGCACATTCTACACTGCCTTAAAGCTATTTAGAAATTACCTGTTAGTGTCAACGTTCATACAGGTCACCCATAGTTTGTAAGGCCGAAAAAAGACAGACGTCCATCCAGTTCAGCCTATTGTTGCTCCAGAGGAAAGCAAAACCCCCCCATGTGGTAGAAGTAAATTGTCCTCATTTTAGTTAGAAAATTCTTTCCCAACTGCATTCTGGCAATCAGAATAGATCCCTGGATTGTCCATACATGTCGCCCATAGTCTGAAGCAGAAGTCACTTGCAATGTCTTTCTAGCAGCATAGTGACCAGCTCGCAACGTATCAGGGGAAGACATGCTTGACAACGTTGTGAGCTGGACACTATGCTACTGGAAAGACATTACAAGTGACTTCTGTAGGTGACTACAGGTCATGTGAACCGTGATTGTTTGCTCTATTTTATATAATTTCTACATTGGATGTGATAATATCACTCAATATAATATTTGCTTAAATTGCTAAGGAGAGTTTATGAAATGGAGGGGCGTGTTTCTCCTCCCAGCAGGGAGTATCTTCTCTCTGCAGACACGCTCCACAGTGTGCACGTGAGAATTCATTCTGTGTGAGCGGGAGAGTGGGATGGAAGGGAGAGGTTATCAGCTGTCAGAGACTAAGGAATCACTGGAAGTGAAAAGCTAAGGGTTCTTTCACACAGTGCAGTTTTGGTGCAGTTTTAACTGCACTCCAATTAAACTGTCTTTATTACCAGCAAGCTTCTTTCAGTTGTCGAAATTGTTCAGAAAGGTGTTTCAAGTAAGTCATCAATTACTGTGCTTGAAGTTTTATGGATTACAAACACACTAACTGACTACTTACTTTCCAAACAGTTTAGATAAGTGAAAAAAGCTTGCTGGTAATAAAGGCAGATTAATTGGAGCACAGTTAAAACTGCACCAAAACTGCGCTGTGTGAAAGCACCCTAAGGCCATGTTCACACGGCTTAAAATGGCGCGTATTTCGGTCCGTAATTACGCGCCGAAGTGCGCAAATTTACGGCCGAAAAGGACCTATTCATTACAGTATTCACAGTTCTCTAGAGACTATGGATTACGTCTCCTCTCCCCGCCCGGCGGATAATTGACAGGTGAATTACTAGCGGCGCATATACGCCGCTAGTAATTACTGCCTATGGGCCGGCGAAGTGCCGGCCCCCTGCTCAGTCCCCCACTCCCGCCCCGCCCCCGTCCACACGGGGTAATTGCGGGGCGGGATTACGTCCCGCAATTAAGCCGTGTGAACATAGCCTAAGTGTAACTCGATAGTGTATATCTACATTTCTCGCTCTCTCTACATACTTTGTATTAGAATGGGCATTTGACATTCAGGACTCTGGGAAAGATGGGTGATTTTTTTTCTCTCTCTCAAGCACAGTGATATATCCTGCAGATTATTACACCTCTGACCTCTACAGATCTGCAGAATAAAACGATGCACTTTATCTGTTTGTGTTTACATGGGACTGCACAAGATCTCTCTGCTGCAGGACCTCTGATCGCTGTCAGTGAACGAACACAGCAAACCCCACATAGCACACGTCGACTGATCGCTGTCAGTGAACGAACGCAGCAATCAATCTCTCTCTGCCACACACACACACACGTACCTGCGCACTCCCGTGCACAGCTACTCCGTCTCACGCGCATTCCCGAGTACGACCAGGGGCGGAACTCATCTCTGTGCACACATGTCCCTGCTTACACAGCCTCACCCCTACCACTCCTTCTGACGCGCGTTCCCGAATACGACCGGGGGCGGCACCTGGGCATAACCCGACGGGAGCTCTCTCTCACTTCCACTGGCCAAGGAACCTTTTTTCTGCTCGTTTTATTTGCTGGTCATTTTTTGAAACATGTTGCACAGAAAATTTACTATTGGAGTTTATGTAAAGCGCTGGACTTTTTTTGCAGAAATCCATAGCAATTATAATGCTGTGCATTTCTGCAAATAAAAGGGTGTAATAAACATGCCAAAAATGCGCAAGACACGCTAACAAAATTGATGTTTTTCAGCAGCTTTTGACAGAGAGTGGACAAAAATCAATGTTTTTATGATATGGTTTTCAGCGAGTTATTTGTCCAATGCCATGTAGACATAGCCTTAGTGCTCTCCCTATCTGGGCTGTCAGTTTAGTTGAATGGCTGTGTCTTGGTTGGTTAGCAGTTGTGCCATGCTCCTTCCATTTACGGAACAGTAACTCCATGAACAGTGCTCCATGAGATGTTTAGAACTTTGGCTTTTCTTAAAAAAAAACAAACAAAAAAACAAAGTAAAAACCGAACTGTGCAATACACTTTGCTATGACTTTTTCCCTGATTTGGAGTATTGCCAAACAAATGTACAGTGCTGTGGCAAGGCATAAAATCAGAGAGGCCAGGTCATGGTAATGCTAGCATCTGATTTTATGCCTTCCCACTGCCCTGTACATTGTTTGGCAATACTCCAATAAATAATTTTCTTGCATTTGAATTATCCTAATGCCGACCACTTGAACTTTTGCTTCTACCCTTTTGTGAGCTCTGGCAGCACAGCAGTGACAGAATTGGTAATCTGGTAATCTCTGGACTGAGAAGTATAAATATTAACAGCAATAATATAAGGGTAACACCCCACCTCCTCCCTGGTACAGAAAAAGATGACCCCATTTACCTTTCATCTATTGCTTGTGGTCTGGTCTAATCTTATCTATTCCCATGGAGTGAACAATAGAGCAATAATTGTCATTACCTACTTTTTGTAATGAGACTATGTAGAGATAAGTAGCAGCTGAAGTTTTCTCTCACAGCTAGAGGACAATATTTTAAATTCTAAGAAAAATACTCCTTTCCAACGGCAGCTTTCCCTTTCATTTCACTTGTTAAAAACTCCAAATACTTAATACCATACTTGGCAGCTTTTGAAAGTAGTCATCAGGGAGACCCGAAGGTGTGGCGCGTGTAGTGCCTTAAAAATTTGTTTTGCCACGCCCTCTTTGCAAAAAGTTATGCCCACTCCACCTACCTCTGTAACGGCTCTAGAAGAAAGCTAAATTAGGGTTTTGGCTATCTACTTGCAGCTATCTGCCTCCTATCCCACCACCCAGTCTCGCCCCCTGAAAATGCTATCCACATCAGCGCCTCTCTCCTTCCCTCACCTTTGTATACATCCTACACACTATTCTCACTTTTTAATTAACTGGAACCACCTGCTTACATAGTGCCGCACAAACGCCGCTCCTACCCATCACTGAACCATCTGCTGTCTCGCTTCTCGCTGCAGGAGACATCTCTCATAACCCCAGCCCACCCTCCTTTACTGCTCATCCCACCTCCTCTTCTGACTCCCATAGAAACCCTGCTAACCTGGTTGCTATTCGTTGTACATCTTTTTCTGCCCCTTTTAAATGTGCTGTGTGGAACGCCAGATCTGTCTGCAATAAACTCACTGCTGTTCATGACCTGTTCCTCTCTAACTCCCTCAATCTCCTAGCTCCCATAGAAACATGGCTCCAGCACTCTGACACCACTTCCCTTGCTGCTCTCACGTATTGCGGCCTACACTTCACCCACACACCCTCAGACCTGAGAACAGGCAGTGTGGAGAAGTCGGCATACTTCTTTCTCCACACTGCACTTACCAGGCCATTCCTCCCGCACCCTCCCTCACGTTCTCCTCCTTTGAGGTCCACACCATTAGACTCTTTCGGCCATTTTCTCTCAGAGTTGCGGTTGTGTACAGACCCCCCCGGCTCACCCCGAGAGTTTCTGGATCATTTGCTGCCTGGCTCCCTTATTTCCTCTCTTCTGAAATGCCCACTCTCATCATGGGTGATTTCAACATCCCCATAGATGACCCCATGTCTCGTTTCGCCTCTCAGTTCCTTTCAGTAACCTCTTCTCTTGGCTTCTCGCAGTTTACTGACTCTCCCACCCACAAGGATGGGCACTCTCTTGATCTGGTCTTCTGTCATCTCTCATGAATTTCTAACCTAATTCTCTTTATGCGCTCCCTGGTCACAACCTTATCTCTTTCACTATCACTAATTCTCAGCCTTCTCCAGACACATCTGCCCATCACCCATCCAGAAACATCTTCTCCATCAACACTCAGAAACTCATATGCACCATACAGTTCTCACTGCCCCCAATCTCCTCCCTCTCCTGTCCTGACCTGGCTGTCAAACACTACAACGAAACTCTCTCAACCACCCAGGATATATTGGCACCACTCACACACCGCACCAAAGGAGCTTTGACACACGCCTCAGGCTCCCTTTCTGCAGTGATGTTCCAGGTGTGCTGAGTGTCTATTGAGTCAAAGCTACCTGCAGACTTTCTCCACTATAAATTCATGCTCAGGACTTACTACTCTGCCCTGCATTGCGCCAAACAATATTTCACTTCCCTCATCTCAACATTACAGAGCAACCCTAAACGCCTGTTTGATACCTTCCACTCCCTCCTCAGGCCTAAAGCTCAGGTCCTGGTCACTGCCCTCTGTGCTGAATATCTGGCCACTATCTTCAAAGACAAAATCGACAGTATCTGGCAAAACATTGTATCACAATCCTCAAGCAATGTCCATCCTGTCCCTTCCCTCACATCCTCTAGTCTGCTCTCAGCCATTGACCCAACAACAGAGGAAGAAGTATCCAGACTTCTCTTGTCTGCTCGCCCCAATACCTGCTCTAGCGATCCCATTCCTTCTCACCTTGTCCAGTCCATTTCTCCAGCTGTCCTTTCTCACCTAACTGCAATCTTCAACCTCTCTCTCTCCACTGGGATCTTTCCATCTTCGTTTAAACAAGCTGTTATAACTCTTTTACTAAAAAAGCCCACTCTGGACCCGTCCTGCGCTGCCAACTACCGATCAGTCACTAACCTTCCCTTCATCTCTAAAATCCTGGAATGCTTGGTCTACTCTCGCCTAATCCGCTATCTCTCTGATAACTCTCTACTCGATCCTCTACAATCAGGTTTCCGCACCCAACACTCCACAGAAACTGCTCTAGTTAAAGTCTCTAATCTCCTCACTGCTAAATCTCAGGGCAAATACTCGTTGTTGGTTCTTCTGGATCTCTCTGCAGCATTTGACACTGTTGACCACCATCTTCTCCTCGGCATGCTCCGTGCCATTGGCCTCCACGACACCGCTCTTTCTTGGTTCTCATCTTACCTATCTAACTGCCTCTTCAGTGCCTCATTTGCAGGTTCTACTTCTTCTCCTCTCCCTCTTACTGTTGAGGGTCCTCAGGGATTGGTTCTTGGTCTTCTCCGCTTCTCAACCCATACAGCCCCCATTGGCTAAACCATCAGTAGATTTGGCTTCCAGTACCATCTATACGCTAATGATACCCAATTATATACCTCTTCCCACGACCTCACTTCTGCCCTGCTACAAATCACCAGTGACTGTCTGTGCGCTATCTCTGACATCATGTTCTCTCTCTATCTCAAACTAAACCTCTGCTATTTCTCTCTTAGTGTGTGGCACCACCATAACGCCTAGGCAGCAGGCCCAATGTCTTGGGGTTATTCTGGACTCTGATCTGTCCTTCACCCCCTATATCCAATCCCTTACCTGCTCTTGTCACCTGCACCTAAAGAACATCTCCAGAATCCGTCCGTTTCTCACTGTGGAAACAACTCAAAATTTAATAGTGGCTCTTATTCTTTCTCGTCTTGACTACTGCAACTCCGTGCTTATCAGTCTCCTACTCTGCAAACTATCCTTCTCCAATCTGTCCTGAATGCAGCAGCCAGGCTCATCTTTCTTTCCAGCCGCTATACTGATGCGTCTACCCTGTATCAGTCACTGCTCTGGCTGCCCATTCAGTATAGGATACAATATATGTAAGGGTTCGGTGGATTCCCTGGACCACCGCAAGCGATGATAGTTAAGCCACGCCAGGGAGCAGAGTCTATGTAGCCCCCGGTATTCACCAGAGCCCGCCGCAAAGCGGGATGGACTTACTGCGGCGTGAGGCTACTAGGTCGCTCCCCCTGATGTGACTTGCTTGCGATGGCAGCCGGGGTAATGCGTGGTACAAAATCGTAATCCAGAAGCGTAGTCGGGGACAGGCAAGAGGTCAGGACAGGCGGCAGAGGTTTGTGGTCAGAGACAGGCAGAAGGTCAGGGCAGGCGGCAAACAGGCAAGGTCAGGAAACGTAGCGGACGGACTGGTACACGGATGATCAGACAGGACTTCCAACACTCTAGACTCACTAAACGCACACCAACAAACTGGCAAAGAGTGCTGGGGGCGTATTCCTTAAATAGGACCAGCGGCCATCAATAACTAATTAATGGTGCGCTGGCCCTTTAAATCCAGCCCAGCCATCGTGCGCGCGCCCTAAGCAGCGGGTACGCGCGCAGCGGCCGTGACAGGCAGGAGCAGCGTTCACAGGAGCGTGGACAGGTAAGAGAACTGGCGCCAGGGACTGGGCAGCGGGGGCATGGACGCGGGGAGCCGCGGCACCCGCGCCGGACCCCCTGCGGGCAGGGGGGCGGCAGCGTGGCACCGCGGCACCCGCGCCAGCCCCCATGACACTAGGTCTCCCCCTCTTTTTACGGAACTTGAAGAGAAGGTCAGGTGACAGGTTGCCCTCAGGTTCCCATGAACGCTCCTCCGGCCCGAACCCCTTCCAGTCAATAAGAAAGAACCACTTCCCCCTCACTGTTTTCTCCGCCAGCACCTCCTTGGCCTCAAAGATGTTATCAGAGTTTGCCACAGGAGAAGGCAAGACAGATCCACGGGAGAAGCGATTCAGCACCACTGGCTTGAGGAGAGAGACACGGCAGGAGTTCGGGATACGCAGAGTAGGAGGCAAGCGGAGCTTGTAGGACACCAGGTTAAGCTGCCGAAGTACAACAAAAGGGCCAAATACTTAGGGCCTAACTTATAACAGGGCACCTTGAAGCGGATGTATTTGGCGGACAACCAAACTCTATCACCTGGCTTAAATAGGGGCGGAGGTCTACGGTACCTGTCGGCCTGGATTTTGGTGCGAGCGGAGGCCCGTAGAAGGGCCTGACGCGTGGTTTGCCAGAGTGCCTTGATGTCACGCACCTGGGCATCCACATGACACGAAGTAGCCAGAGGGAGGGGCGTGCGGGTATGTAGCCCAAACACCACAAAAAAGGGAGAGGCCCCAGCGGATTCGGAGTCTAGAGAATTATAAGAGAATTCTGCCCAGGGGAGGAGGTCAGACCAATTATCCTGACGGGCGGAAACAAAATGTCATAGGTAGGTACCTAACACTTGGTTAACCCTCTCTACCTGCCCGTTAGTCTGAGGGTGGTATGCAGACGAGAAGTCAAGCTGAATCTGCATCTGCCCACATAGAGCCCGCCAGAATCTCGACACAAACTGGACCCCCCTATCCGAGACGATGTAAAACGGAAGACCGTGCAATCGAAAAATGTGGTGGAAAAAGTGCTGGGCCAGCTGTGGAGCAGAGGGTAACCCGGGCAGTGGAACAAAGTGGGCCATTTTCGAAAATCTGTCACCACCCAGATGACAGTGTTTCCAAAGGAGGCCGGGAGGTCCGTAACAAAGTCCATGGCTATATGGGACCAAGGTCTTTCTGGCACTGGGAGAGGCTGAAGCAGGCCCGCGGGTCTGAGACGAGGGACTTTATTACGGGCACAAGAGGTACAGGCCAGGACAAAGTCTCTAACATCTCGAGCAAGAGTGGGCCACCAATAATAACGGGAGATTAGTTGCAGAGACTTATGGAGTCCAGGGTGACCAGCTGTTCGAGAGGCATGTCCCCACTTCAGGATACGAGGCCGCATGGCAGGACGTACGTAGGTCTTCCCAGGGGGCAGATGTTGAAGGTCCCCAGGGGCCGCTGTGAGGAGACGTACACTAGAACTTATGTGCTGCAGAGGTGGCTCCAACCCCACTGTGTCCGAGGATCTAGAGAGGGCGTCTGCTCTGACATTCTTGCCAGCTGGCCGAGAGTGAAGAAGAAAATCAAAGCGGGCGAAGAAGAGTGACCACCTAGCTTGCCGAGGGTTCAGTCGTTGGGCAGACTGCAGATAAAGACGATTTTTGTGATCGGTGAATATATCGAAGGGGTGGCGAGCTCCCTCCAGCAAGTGCCGCCATTCTTCTAAGGCTAACTTAATGGCCAGTAATTTGCGATCACCGATTGTATAATTTTTTTCGGCTAGGGTGTAGGTTTTAGAGAAGAAGCCGCAAGTACGCAGTTTTCCGGAGGAGGACTTCGGATGGAGAACAGCACCTGCACCTACAGTGGAGGTGTCCACCTCTAGGTTAAAGGGACGCTGCGGGTCCGGGCAAGACAGAACTGGAGCAGAAGTGAACGCTGATTTGAGGCGATCAAATGCTTCTTGGGCCTCTGGCGGCCAGGATTTAGGGTTGGCATTTTTCTTCATAAGGGCCACCAGCGGGGCCACGAGCGTGGAGAAATGAGGGATGAATTGTCTGTAATAATTTGCGTGTCACGGTTCATGCCGCGGTCCCTGCCTTGGACCGTCGGCCTGTCCGTGCCTGCCATGTCTCTGCTGGGGCTCCCTGTGCAGGGGTCCCGGCAGCCTGTGTTCTGCTATGTGCTTACCTGTCCTGTCACTTCCTGGGGTCCTGTCGGTGCACTGTGCCTCCTAGGGCGTGCGTGGCAGCTTCCTGCCTATTTATTAGGTTCCTGTTCTATGCACCTTCCTCTTCACCTCTGACCTCTGCCTTTAAGAGGAAGTCCTTGCCCTTACTCTGGGTCAGTTCATTGTTTGTTGCAGTCTGTTGCTGTGTCTTCCATCTTGAGCTCCTGCCAGCATCTCAGGTCTGCTTTTGGAGATTTTAACCCCTGAGTTGCTGGTCCAGTTGCTGCTTCCCATCTGAGCTCCTGACCTTCTGTCTGTTGTCTCCTGTGTCTGCTGTATCCTGCCGTGTTCCTGTCCTGTATGTGCTCTCCTGTTCCCTGGTCTGCACCTGCTGTGTTACCCGTCCAGTTCCTGCCATATCCTGTGGTGCTATGTGTATGTTTATCCCTCCTGTATCCTGCTGTGTTCCTGAGTACGTTTTACCTGCCCTGCTTATGTTCTCCTATGTTCCTGTTTACCTCCGCCTGTGTTCCTGTCCTGCACCTCGGCTGTCACCGCAGGTAGCCACGTCAGGGGTAGCGACCTGGGGGTCCCGCAGCCAAGTCCATCCCGCTTTGCGGCGGGCTCTGGCGAAGACCAGGGGCCCCTTAGACTCCGCTCCCTGGCGTGGTCCTCCAGCTACCACCTCGCCTGCGGTGATCACAGTGGATCCACACCTGGATGTCAGCGGTCGGCGCTTCGGCATACGTCTGTCAGCGCCGCATCCGTTACAGTATGAACTGACCATGGATTCCGCCGGGGTGACCCTGCCCTTGTCTAGAGTGTCTGTCCGCAGGCTCATGGTTCGCCCAGAGCGTCTGCACCCGTTGCCTGCTGGCTCATGGCTTGCCCAGAGCGTCTGCACCCGTTGCTGGGGCTCATGGTTCGCCCAGAGCGTCTGCACCCGTTGCCTGCTGGCTCATGGTTCGCCCAGAGCGTCTGCACCCGTTGCCTGCTGGCTCATGGTTCGCCCAGAGCGTCTGCACCCGTTGCCTGCTGGCTCATGGTTCGCCCAGAGCGTCTGCACCCGTTGCCTGTTGGCTCATGGTTCGCCAGAGCGTCTGGACCCATTGCCTGTGGCTCATGGTTCGCCCAGAGCGTCTGCACCCGTTGCCTGCTGGCTCATGGTTCGCCCAGAGTGGCAGTATCCTGCCTGGTATGTTCGCCCAGAGGTCTGCACCCGTTGCCTGCTGGCTCATGGTTTGCCCAGAGCGTCTGCACCCGTTGCCTGCTGGCTCATGGTTCGCCCAGAGCGTATCTGTACCCGTTGCCTGCGGGCTCATGGTTCGCCCAGAGCGTTGCACCGTTCTTGTTGGCTCATGGTTCACCCAGAGCGTCTGCACCCGTTCTTGTTGGCTCATGGTTCGCCCAGAGCGTCTGCACCGTTGCCTGTGGCTCATGGTTCGCCAGAGCGTCTGCACCCATTGTGCTGGCTCATGTTCGCCCAGAGCGTCTGCACCCGTTGCCTGCTGGCTCATGGTACGCCCAGAGTGGCAGTATACCTGTCCGCTGGCTCATGGTACGCACAGCGGGTCAGTATCCCTTTGCGCTTGCTCATGGTACGCCCAGAGTGTCAGTTTCACTGTCCGCTGGCTCATGGTACGCCCAGAGTGTCAGTATCCATGTCCGCTGGCTCATGGTTCCGCCCAGAGCGCCCGTTTTGGCCTAGCTCATGGTTCCGCCCAGAGCGCCCGTTTGGCCTAGCTCATGGTCCCGCCCGGAGCGTCCGTTTAGCCTAGCTCATGGTCCAGCCCAGAGCGTCCGTTTGGCCTAGCTCACGGTCCAGCTCAGAGCGTCCGTTTGGCCTAGCTCACGGTCCAGCCCAGAGCGTCCGTTTGGCCTAGCTCACGGTCCAGCCCAGAGCGTCCGTTTGGCCTAGCTCACGGTCCAGCCCAGAGCGTCCGTTTGGCCTAGCTCACGGTCCAGCCCAGAGCGTCCGACTGTCCCCCGGCTCACGGTCCAGCCCAGAGCGTCCGTTCTGTAGCCTAGCTCATGGTCCAGCCCAGAGCGACCGCCTGTAGCCTTGCTCATGGTCCAGCCCAGAGCGTCCGTCTGTTGCCTAGCTCATGGTCCCGCCTTGAGCGTCCGTCTGTTGCCTAGCTCTTGGTCCCGCCCCGAGCGTCCGTCTGTTGCCTAGCTCATGGTCCCGCCCAGAGCGTCCGTCTGTTGCCTAGCTCATGGTCCCGCCCTGAGCGTCCGTCTGTCGCCTAGCTCATGGTCCCGCCCTGAGCGTCCCTCTGTCGCCTAGCTCATGGTCCCGCCCTGAGCGTCCCTCTGTTGCCTAGCTCATGATCCCGCCCTGAGCGTCCGTCTGTTGCCTAGCTCAGGTCCCGCCCTGAGCGTCCGTCATTGATAGCTTCTGGTCCGCCTGGTTCCCCCCATTTGCCTAGTGCCCGTTTGTTCCTCCATGACCCCTTTTCTAGGTTTTCCCTATACTGGCTTTATACAGCCGTACTTGGTTTTGGGGTTGCCCCGTAGAATGCGGTCCCTGCCTATGGGGAAATGCCATTCTGTGATTTGGAGGGGTGGAGGGGGCTCTGCACGGTTCATGCCGCGGTCCCTGCCTTGGACCGTCGGCCTGTCCGTGTCTGCCATGTCTCTGCTGGGGCTACCGGTGCAGGGGTCCCGGCAGCCTGTGTTCTGCTATGTGCTTACCTGTCCTGTCCTGTCGCTTCCTGGGGTCCTGTCGGTGCACTGTGCCTCCTAAGGCGTGCACGCGGCAGCTTCCTGCCTATTTATTAGGTTCCTGTTCTCTTCACCTTTGACCTCTGCCTTTAAGAGGAAGTCCTTGCCCTTACTCTGGGTCAGTTCATTGTTTGTTGCAGTCTCATGCTGTGTCTTCCATCTTGAGCTCCTGCCAGCATCTCAGGTCTGCTTTTGGAGATTTTTACTCCTGAGTTGCTGGTCCAGTTACTGCTTCCCATCTGAGCTCCTGACCTTCTGTCTGTTGTCTCCTGTGTCTGCTGTATCCTGCCGTGTTCCTGTCCTGTATGTGCTCTCCTGTTCCCTGGTCTGCACCTGCTGTGTTACCCGTCTAGTTCCTGCCATATCCTGTGGTGCTATGTGTATGTTTATCGCTCCTGTATCCTGCTGTGTTCCTGAGTAAGTTTTACCTGCCCTGCTTATGTTCTCCTATGTTCCTGTTTACCTCCGCCTGTGTTCCTGTCCTGCACCTCGGCTGTCACCACAGGTAGCCACGTCAGGGGTAGGGACCTGGGGGTCCCGCAGCCAAGTCCATCCCGCTTTGCGGCGGGTTCTGGCGAAGACCAGGGGCCCCTTTGACTCCGCTCCCTGGCGTGGTCCTCCTGCTACCACCTCGCCTGCGATGATCACAGTGGATCCACACCTGGATGTCAGCGGTCGGCGCTCGGCATACGTCTGTCAGCGCCGCATCCGTTACATTGCGAACCCCAAAAATCGTTGGATAGAGCGAAGGCCCACTGGTCGAGGCCATTGTAGGACTGCAGACAATTTCGAGGGATCCATCTGGAGGCCCTGATCCGAGACGACGTAGCCCAGGAAGGGCAACGAGGTGCGTTCAAACAGGCATTTCTCCAGTTTGGCATAAAAACTGGTGGTCAGGGGAAAACGTTTGGAGCACCTGGCGGACGTGGAGGAGGGGGAGTTTCCAGGTCAGGGGAGAAGATTAGAAATATCATCTAGGTAGACGATGACGCAGGCGTAGAGGATGGGTCTCGGAAGATCCATTGACAAAGTTCGGAACACCGCCGGAGCGTTGCAGAGGCCAAATGGCATGACGAGATATTCAAAGTGACCATCTCTGGTATTAAAGGCACCCTTCCACTCGTCGCCTTTAGGAATCCGAATCAGGTTATATGCTCCCTGTAGATTCAACTTGGAAAAAAAATTTCACCCACCGGTGATTGAACAGTCCCGATTTTCAGAGGCAGGGGTATCGATTTTTTATAGAATTTTGTTAAGTCCCTGATAATCGATACAGGGTCGGAGAGAACGTCTTTCTTTTCAACAAAAAAGAAACCGTCCCCGCAGGCGAGGAAGACTTGCGTATGAAGCCCTTACGGAGATTCTCCTGGATATACCCCGACCATAGCCTTAGTCTCCGGACGGAGAGAGGGATTAGAACTCTGCCTCGGGGCGAGTACTGCGTGTTTGCAGGTCAATAGGAAAAATCGCAGGGCCGGTGCGGAGGCAGGTTTTCGCCCTGTCTTTCGGAAAAAAACATCGGCAAGACCCTGGTACGGGTGGGCAGACCCGACAGAGGCTTCGTATACTTTATAGAGGGGGCCGTAGAGCAGGAGGATGACCGGAAGGGCCCATCGCGAGTAGCACGGGGGAAAACCCAATGGATGATTTCGCCCGTGTTTCCAGTCCAAGGTTGGAGCATGGACTTGAAACCCAAAGGGAAAGGGCCCGGAGGATTCCAAAGAGGAGCGAGGCGAAACAAGCAGTTTCAAAGTCTCCTTGTGAAAGGGGGCCTATCTGCAACATGAGGGGAGCAGTGCAGAACCGAATAGCGTCCTTAGGCATTCGCCACGGACGGAGGAGACGAACAGGGGGTTCTGCAGAGGGGCACCGGGGAACGAAATCTGGAGACTGAGCTTTGGCTGACAAAATTTCTGGCGGACCCCGAACCCAAGGAAGGCGGTGGCTTGGAAGGTGCGGTCCGGCGAAATTCCACAGAGTACGGGAATGGTCAGACGGGGAGAGGCCGCACTGACACCTAGGGATGCCTCTCCTGCGAGCCCTAGGTGCGAGAGTTTCCTGGACTTACCGGACAGTTCCCAATGAAGTGGCCAGAACCGCCACAGTAGAAGCATAGCTGCCTCAGACGACGCTACGAGCGTTCTTCCTGGGTCAGGTGGGCTCTCTCGACCTGCATGGGTTCGTCCTCAGGAACCATTGGCGGAGGAATTGGAGGTCGTTGGAACACAGGGGCCAGACGAAGTAGCCGACGTGGTCGGGCGATCTCCCGTTGGAGGCGGAGCTCTTGTTTTCTCTCGGCAAACCAAATATCAATTCGGGTAGCCAACCGAATCAGGTCGTCCCCGAGCAGAAGGCAAGTCCCGACCAGCGGAGCTCGCTTTAATACGCCCGAAAGGCCTTGCCAGAAGACGCCACAAAAGCCTATTGTACCAGTCCAGCTCAGAGGCTAGGGTGCGGAACTGCACGGAGTAGTGACCCACAGTGGAGTAGCCCTGACGGAGACGGAGCAGAGCTGCGGCAGCGGAGGAGGTGCGGCCAGGTTCCTCGAAGACGGTACAGGAACCCTGGAGGAAGGCTTGTAGACTCGCTGTCAAAGGATCTCCTCGGTCCCATAGCGGAGTGGCCCAGGCCAGAGCTTTGCCCGTTAGGAGGCTAATTATGAAGGCCACCTTAGCCCGCTCGGTAGGGAATTGATGCCCCAACATCTCAATGTGAATTGAGCGTTGACTGATGAAGCCTCTGCACTTCTTTGGGTCTCCATCATAGCGTGAGGGGAGCGGCAGGTGCAGAGAAGGTCCCGGCACAGGAGCATGTAGAGCCATGGCCGCAGGAACAACAGGTGCTGGAGTGGAGGTGGCAGCCGCAGGCGGACGAGCCGCAAGGTTCTGCATCATGGCCGCGAGCTGGTCAATACGCTGGCTCTGCTATGCGACGGCTGTCGTGACGTCCCGAAGTTCAGGCAGAGGTACCCTGGCGGAATCCATGGCCAGTTTGTACTGTAAGGGTTTGGTGGATTCGCTGGACCATCGCAAGGGATGACAGTTAAGCCACGCCAGGAGTCTAAGTAGCCCCCGGTATTCACCAGAGCCCGCCGCAAAGCGGGATGGACTTGCTGCGGCGTGAGGCTACCAGGTCGCTACCCCTGACGTCCGAACCTCCCATGTCTGTCTTCAAGATTTCACACGTGCTGCACCAATTCTCTGGAACATCCTACCACGTAACATCAGGCACAATCCTGACCTTCATAGTTTTAAGAGTGCCCTGAAAATACATCTTCTTGGGCATACCTACCAAGATCTCTAATTGCTAACCCCTACCTTCTATCACACACACTTCTGTCACTCCCTACACTAGGGCACCCACAGGCACTTATCTGTACATAGATGTACACCCATTGTAAACTTAGCACTTTTCACCCTTCGTCTCCTCCAGGCACCCTTATAGATTGTAAGCTCTTGCGAGCAGGGCCCTCACACTTTGTGTCTCATCTGTAAGTAGCTTTATTGTGATGTCGTCTCTGTTTTAAATTTTACCCT
>JAODAL010007616.1:0-123760 GCA_025379985.1 Phyllomedusa bahiana
CAGTACAGGACATGTTAGACCGCACTGCAGTGTAGAGAGGCGCCTATAGTCCACCAAACGACATCATGACAACCTCACTAATACCTGTAAGAGCCAAGTACAGGAAACATTTAGTACCGCACTGTCCTGTCGAGAGGTAGCAATAGACCACCAAACACTGCATGCACCTCACTAATACATGTAAGTAGCAGTGTACAGGACATGTAGTACCGCACTGTTACGTAGAGAGGCGCTAAGACCACCAATCACTGCATGCACCGTCACTGATACATTTAAGAGCAGTACAGGACAATGTAGTAACCGAAGTGTACTGTAATAGATATAGACCACCAAACACAGCATGCACCTAACAAATACAGTCTAGCATGTACAGGACATGTATACCGCATCTGTACTGTATGAGAGAAGCTATTAACCCACCAAACACTGCATGCCACCTCACAATTACATGAAAGGCAGTACAGGACAAATATTGCTATTTTGTGTGTGTATTAACGCACTGTACTGTAGAGAGGCTGCGCTAGACCACCACTCACTGGCATGCACCACACTGATACATGTAAGATGACATTAACAGGACATGTATATACCGCACCTGTACTGTAGAGAGGAGCAATAGACCAACAAACACTGCATCCACCTCAATCTAATACATGTAAGATGCAGGTACATGACATGTAGTACACCACCACAGTTATTGTATGGAGGCCTATAGACCTCCAGTCACTGCATCAACCTCACCTAATACATGTAAGACATTACAGGACATTTAGTACCACACTGTTTACTGAAGAGAGGAGCCTTATAGACTGACAATCACTGCAAAGCACCTCACTAAATACATGTAAGAGCGTACAGGACATGAGATACCGCCACTGTACTGTAAGAGAGGTGCTATAGACTGCCAATCACCTGCATGCACCTCACTAATAATGTAAGAGCATACAGGACAATAGTACCACACTGTACTATATGAGAGCGCTATAGACCACCAAACACTGCCATGCACCTACTAAACATGTAAGAATCAGTACAGGACATGTAGTACCACACTGTACTGTAGAGAGGTGCATGTAGACCACCAATCATGCATGCACAACAGATAATACATTAAGACAGTAAAGGACATGTAGTACGCACACTGAATTGTAGGGAGCTCTATAGACCGCCAGTCACGCATGCACCTCACAATACATTTAGAGCATTACAGGACATTTTAGTACCACACAGTATTCGTAGTGAGGCGACTATAGACACCAGTCACTTGCAGCAACCTCACAAATACATGTAAGGGAGTACAGGACATTGTAGCACCGCACTGTACTGTATAGAGCGCTAAAGACCGCCCTTCACAGCATCACCCACTAATACATTAAGTGAGCAGTACAGGACATGAAGTACCACAATGTACTGTAGAGAGGAGCTATAGACCGCCAGTCACTGCAGGCTCCTAAATTCAGTTGAAACCCGAAGGTAGGATTGAATGCAGATCACCCCGAAATCCTCAGTCTCTCTTTCTGCTCCAGGAGATGGATGATGTTCCCAGTGAAGGTTACTAACCATCGCGTGTTGTGCTCCTACAGGTGAAGCAAACTGCAGCTTGACACTTGAGGTAGAGGGGTCTATGGCCCGGTCCCTGCAGGTGACACTGATAATTCTCCTGACACTCAGGGGTTTCTTTTTTTTCTTTTCGTGACCCCTTGACCCCTCTATGTTATAGGTCAGCAAGATCAGCTCCATGTGAGCCCTGCTAACAGCTCCCCACATCACATCTTCCCGAGTAGCCAGGTAGTCTGCAGGTGAAATTCCCAGGTAGTCCGCAGGTGCTCCTGGATGGTTTGAGGAGTCCCCATGTGTCCAGGGGCATTCCCAGGTAGTCCAAGGGCATTCCTCTATGGTTTGGGGAGTCCCCAGGCGGTCGTGGAGCATTCCCAGGTAGTCCAAGGGCATCCCTGGATGGTATGAGGGGTCGCCAGGCCGTCCAGGGGCTTCCCAGGTAGTCCAAGGGCATTCCTGGATGGTTTGGGGAGTCCCCAGGCGGTCCTGGAGCATTCCCAGGTAGTCCAAGGGCATTCCTGGATGGTTTGAGGAGTCCCCAGGCGGTCCAGGGGCATTCCCGGGTAGTCTGCAGGCGTTCCTGGATGGTGTGAGGAGTCCTCAGGTGTCCAGGGGCATTCCTAAGTAGTTTGGGGGCGTTCCTGGGATGAATAGTTGATTAACAGTCGCCACCTAACCTAAAGGGAGGCCTATCCCATTCCCAGGTAGTCCAAGGGTGTTCCTAGAGGTTAGAGGAGACCCCCAGGTTACCAGAGACATTCCCAGGTAGACCAAGGGCCCTCCTAGATGGTTTGAGGAGTCAACAGGCTGTCCAGGTGGCAGATCCCAGGTTGTTTCTGCAGGTGCTTTGTGGATGGTTTGAGGTGTCCCCTGGGCGGTCCAGGGATTCCCAGCAGTCCTTGGGTTACCTGGATGGTTTGCAGAGTCCCCAGTCGGCAGGGGTCATTCCCAGGCAGTCCTGGAGATGTTCCCAGGTTGTTTTTTTGGACCCAACCTATTGCCAGGTACAAAGCCGAGCAAATGTTTGGGCTGACTAAACCCAAGGAAAAGACAACAAATCTCACACTGGTCTCTCCAGAAGATTGGTCACAAAATCTTTCAAAATTATCTAATATAGGGTGCTGCATAGCACACACAATGCACCAGAAACTCCTGTGCACTATGTAACCCCGCACCCCACACTCTTTTAGGCTCACATAAGAGGGCTAATCTTTCCAACACCGACAGATTCCCCATTGAAAGAAGCAAAAAAATAATAATTTTGTCATACAACTCTGAATAATTTTCTCCTAAAACAACGAGCGCCATGACAGAAACACCCCCAGGACGCGACCATGAGTTCGGTGCCCGTGTCCATTATGAGCCGGAGACCAATCACGGCCGCAAATCTCCAGCACATAACCATTGATATCAGCGCCGCCGTGAACCGAGACATTTCAAAGTAACCCCTCAGACGAGTTCTTCGTGCGCCGCATCATCTTAGTGCATAAAAAAAAAAGAGTCTCCAACAAGGTCAAAACCGTCTGCACCTTTATTTGAAAGAAACAAAAGCTTCCCTGGGAGGCGTGGTGTCCTAAAATCTCTCCATCACACCTCCGAGAGGAGCTCAGTAAAAATAGCCAATTAATTAAAGAAAGTTTCCTGTAGGAGAACGCAGAATGAGGGCACCGGGAACCCAGACGGCTCCGGCACATTATTATCTGCTGAATAACTTACCTGCTCCTGCTACAGAACATCCAGAAGAGCCAGGAGTCAGAGGTCAGTGCCCTGGAGCCGAGAGCAGCGCGGACCCCCGGAGCCCGACTCCAAACATGAAATAAAACGTCCGTCCTCAGAAAATAAAGCCCGATGTATGAGAACTGACTGACAGGAAGATGGTCTTTATTCCCATAGCAACCAATCAGAGCTCACAGCAACCAATAAGGGCTCATAGTAACCAGAGCCCATTGCGACCAATCAGAGCCCATAGCAACCGATCAGAGCTCATAGCAACCAATAAGTGCTCATAGCAACCAATAAGGGCTCATAGTAACCAGAGCCCATAGCGACCAATCAGAGCTCATAGCAACCTATCAGAGCCCATAATAACCAATCAGAGCTCATAGCAACCAATCAGAACCTATGGCAACCGATCAGAGCCTATGGCAACCGATCAGAGCCTATGGCAACCGACCAGAGCTCATAGCAACCAATCAGAGCTCATAGCAACCAATCAGAGCTCATAGCAACCAATCAGAGCTCATAGCGACCAAATCAGAGCTCATAGCGACCAAACAGAACCCATAGCGACCAATTAGAGTCCATAGGTAACTAATTAGATGACATAGCAACCAGTCAGAGCCCATAGCATCTCAATCAGAGCCATATAGCGACCAAACAGAGCCCAAGCGACCAGAACAGACCCATACGACCAATCAGAAGCTCATAGCCCACCAATCAGAGCCTCAAGCAACCGATCAGCGCTCATAGCACCCGATCATAGCCCGTACAACCAATTCAGACGACACAGTGGACCAATCAATATCCCAATCAATCAACCAGACCTAATAGGCAACCAGAGCTTGTCAGTACCAATCATGCCATAGCAACTAGATCTCTTGCAACCAATGCAGATTCTAACAAAAAATCAGAGCCCATTATCAACCAATCAGAGCCCAGCTTTCATTGCTCTTGAAAAATTAAGACTGAGCTGTGATTGGTTCCTGTGAGCTCTGGTTACTATGGGTCCTGACTGGTTACTATGGACTGTGACTGACGCTATGGGGACTTCCAATTGTGGTTGTCTAAGAGTAACAAATACAGACTTACTGGTATTATACAGATTTCCATCTATAATGGCCCATAATGTTAATTGCAATGCTGCTCAGCACGTACGTGCCAATGATCCCTACAGGTCTCCCTTCATGCCACAAGGGTAACAGTAAGGCCAGGTTCACACGGCTTATTCAAGCCGTAATTGCGAGCCGGATTTCGCTCGCAATTACGGCTTGAATAAGGGGCGGGGCGGGGTCGCAAGCTCTGCGTCCGGCTGAAAATAAGTGCTTGTCATCTTCTCCCCCCCCGCGGAGGAATTCGTCCGGAGGCTGGTGAGGAGCGACGAAATTACCAATTTACTGAGACGGATTTGGAGCCGTACTGCAGCACAAATATGGCGCTCAATTACCGCAATCCGCGCACAAATAAGCCGTGTGAGCACGGCCTAAGAGTCACAGCGGCGTCAGAGCCTCCGTCGCAGAATCCATCGAAAATCATGTGCAACAAAGCGCAGCATGCAGCAATAACGGAAACCCAATCTTTGGTGGCTGAAACAAAGTAACAGCTGACATAATCCAAGACTGATCCGTACGGAGGATCGGGGCACAAAATCTTGCAATATTCATCCATCTAGCCCTGAGGGTGCAGCAGCCGCACCCAATACACCGACTGATGTATATAGCAGGTGTGGAATATTATACCCTGCACAGACTCACATCCTCAGGAATTATGCACAGTTCCCTGCTGCTACGCGTCTTCTTTCACCCTATGGGATAGTTTGTATCTTCTCGCTTATTGCCGGCGTATTGCGGTGGACTGAATTTCTGCCTCGCAATTACACCGGCAGCCGTGCATCGTTGGGCGGGGCGTGGGAGCATCTCTGCCGTCCATAGACGGTCATATTCACGGCGCATACCCCGCCATAAAAACAGTGCACAGACACTTTCCTCCCCCTGCGGCTGATTCGCCGGTCGGGGAGAGCGTGAACGGAATCCATAGTTCTCTATGAGTAGCCACGTGGAATTACCATAGTTACTGGGACGGATTAGGTGAGCCGTACAGCAGCGCAATTCGGCGCGCATTACGGTCAATTCCGTCCCATTTTAAGGCCTTTGAACGAGGCTTTAGCGGCGGCCAATCTACCTTCTGCACTGAGGGCGTCACGTCCTGGGTCCACTGCCATGACCCTGTTAGGGTAGTATCACACGGCTTAAAATGCCTGCATCATTTGGTGCGCTTAGGGGGTGAACTGACCTGGCAATTGTTAGCGGCGAATACGTGCCGCTGACAATGCAAGTCTACGGGGCTGCCGGGCTGCTGCCCCCCCGGAATTACACGCTGATCAGCACGTGGTTCAATAACACCCGGCGTATTGCGACGTGTACTATGCGCGCCACAATACACCGTGTGAACATAGCCTTACACAGACAGCCCTTCATTCTCAGAAGTGAAAGAAACCCTACGCTCTGGCAGGCTGCTCTGCCCTCTATACCATTTCCTGGAGACATTCCAACAAGATACTAGAGGTCAGTGATAAGACTATGGAAGGAGGAAAAAGTCACTGTACAGGGGAGCCGCAGCCTCCTACCACCCTAAGGTTACAATTCACCATTGATTTCAAGACCTCTGCTTTTTGTCAACATATAGCTATATATACACACACATATACGCATACACAGAGCCCATAGCAACCAATCAGAGCTCATAGCAACCAGAACCCATGGAAATCAACCAGATCCCATAGCAACCAATCACAGCCCAAAGCAACCAATCAGAGCTCATATAAACCAATCAAAGCCCATAGCAACCACTCAGAGCCCATAGCAACCACTCAGAGCCCATAGCAATCAATCAGAGCTCATAGCAATCAAGCACAGCCTAAAGCAACCAATCAAAGCCCATATCAACCACTCAGAGCCCATAGCAACCACTCAGAGCCCATAGCAACCACTCGAGTAGTACGGGGTGGTCCCATAGTTCAAACCAATCAGAGTCCATAATCAACCCATCTGCAGCCCAAATCCACAATCAAGAGCCCATAGCAAACCAAACAATCCCACCCACAGCAACCACTCAGAGCTCATATCAACCAGATCCCATGGCAACCAATGAGAGCTCATGGCAACCAATCAGAGCCCATAGCAACCCAATCAGAGCACAAAGCAACACTCAGACTCATGGTCAACCATCCAGCCCATACCAACCAATCAGAGCTCATGGCAACCAATCAGAGCCCATACCAACCAATCAGAGCCCATGGCAACCAATCAGAGGTCATAGTGACCAATCAGAGCCCAAGGCAACCAATCAGAGTTCAGCTTTCATGTCATATAGTGCTATGGGCACTGATTGGTTGCCATGAGCTCTGATTGGTTGCTATGGGCAATAAAGAGTCTTACTGCCAGACAGTTTTCATAAATGAGGCTCCATATGATTTGATTCAGCATTGCTTTACATATATATACAGCAAGGAGAGGTCTTGAAAGCAATGCTGAATTGTACCATTAAGGGTATGTGTGAGCATATGTGTGTATGTGTAAGTATATACATATAGAGAGAGACAGCAAGCAGAGGTCTTGAAGGCAATACTGAATTAAAACAATATTAGTTAGCGGCAGCACCCCTGTACAGAGACTTTTTTCTTGTCTGTCTTATCACTGACCCCTAGTATAAAGCTGATTGGCTGTGCTGGAAAGTAAATATATTGACAGCAAGCAGAGGTCGTGCCAGCAATGCTGAATATATTTATAAAACCGCTCTGTTTCTGTCCAGGAGCTGAAACCTCATTCTGATCTTATCCTTCATAGGCCGGGCTCTCGGGTGCGCTTAGATTTCACCACTAGAAGGGAAAGAAGAATGTCTCCATTCACTGACAACTAGCAGAGACCCTGAAAGATGAGGAGATTACAGAACTTTCCTGATACGATGCTTGAGGAGACGTTACATTTCGAGCTCAGATTTATGTCCTCCCATCAACAGCTTAATAAGTGTCTGGAGCAACAGAGCCTTGACCCATCTCGGTCACCACGCATTGCACAGAGCCTGGACCTCTCGGGGCTCCACGCATATGCACAGAGCCATGAACTCTCGGGCCTCCACGCATAGCACTAGAGCCTTTACTCATCGGCTCACCGCATTGCACAAGCCCTGGACTCTCGATCTCCGCGCATTGCACAGAGCCTGTACTCTCGTCTGCCACGCATGCACTAGCCTGTACTCTCGTGCTCCCCGCTTGCAAAGAGCCTGGACTCTCGGGCTCGCCCGCATTGCACAGAGCCTGGACTCTCGGGCTCCCCGCATTGCACAGAGCCTGGACTCTCGGGCTCCCCGCATTGCACAGAGCCTGGACTCTCGCTCTCCACGCATTGCACAGAGCCTGGACTCTCGGGCTCCACGCATCGCACAGAGCCTGGACTCTCGGGCTCCCCGCATTGCACAGAGCCTGGACTCTCGGGCTCCCCGCATTGCACAGAGCACTGGGGGGGGGGGAAAAACCCCACCCCCTAACTCGGGCTCCCCGCATATGCACAGAGCCTGGACTCCGGGCCCCCGCATAGCACAGATCCAGTACTCTCGGCTCCCGCATTGACATCAGAGCCTGGACTCTCGGGCTCCCCGCATTGCACAGAGCCTGGACTCTCGGGCTCCCCGCATTGCACAGAGCCTGGACTCTCGGGCTCCCCGCATTGCACAGAGCCTGGACTCTCGGGCTCCCCGCATTGCACAGGCCTGTACTCTCGGCTCCCCGCATTGGCACAGAGCCTGACTCTTCGGCTCCACGCATAGCCAGATCCTGGACTCACTCGGCTCGCTACGCATTGCACAGATCCTGGACACTACGGGCACCACTGCTTGTCACAGAGCCTGGACTCTCGGGCTCCACGCATTGCACAGAGCCTGGACTCTCGGGCTCCACGCATTGCACAGAGCCTGGACTCTCGGGCTCCACGCATTGCACAGAGCCTGGACTCTCGGCTCCACTCATTGCACAGAGCCTGACACTCGGGTCTCCACGCATTGTCAACAGAGCCTGGAACTCTCGGGCTCCACGCATTTCATCAGAGGCCTGGACTCTCGGGCTCCACGACAGTGCCTACAGAGCCTGGACTACTCGTGGCTCCCGGGGGGTGGCATATATCAACAGAGTCCTTGACTCTCGAGGCTCGGCCCGCATTGCACAGAAGCCTGTGCTTCTCCCGTTAGGCCTCCCCGTCAATGCACAGAGCCTGGACCTCTCGGGCTCCCCGCATTGCACAGACGCCTGGACATGCTCGGGCCTCCCCGCATTGTCACAGATCCTGGACACTCGGTCTCCCGCATTGCACAGAGCCATGTACTCACCGGTCTCCGCGCATTTGCCTCAGTAGCCCTGGACACTCGCTCAGCCCTCATTGAGCACAGAGCCTGGACACTCTTGCACTCCTAACCGTCATTGCACAGAAGCCAGTACGTGCTCTGCGTCCACGCATTTCAACCAGGAGCCAGGCACATCATGATAGTGGCCTGCCACGCATTTCCACAGAACAGCCTGGACTCACGAGGCTCTCACGCATTGCACAGATCCATGACTCTCGGGCTTCCGCCGCATTGCACAGAGTCCATGCACGCTCGGCTCCACCATTGCACAGAGCGCTTTACTCACTGGCATCACACGCAATGCCCGAAGCCTTGGACTCTCGGGCTCCCACGACAATGCACATGATCCTGTACTCTTCTGGGGGCTCCACTGCATTGCACAGAGCCTGGTAACTCTCGTGCACCCCGCATTGCACAGAGCCTGTGACTCTCGGGCCACCCCGTGCCTTGCACAGAGCCTGGACTCCGTGGCCTCCCCGTCCATTGCATCATAAGCCTGAGACTCCTCGTGCTCCACGCCCCCCCCCCCCATTGTGCGCACATGAAGCCTGGACTCACTGTGTACTCCCCGCATTGCCCAGATTCCTGGACTCTCGGTGCTCCGTCCGCATTGCACAGATCCTTGACACTCGGGCTCGGCCCTGCATTGCACAGAGCCTGGTGTACTCTCGGTCTCGCGCCCATTGCACAGAGCACAAGGACTCCGTCTGGGCTAAACTCCATCGCCTTACCTTTCATTCAGATCCAGGACCTCACTACGCATTGGTTGCTCCACCAATTGCACATTAAGCCTGTACTCTCATGCGTCTCGCACGCATTGCACATATGCCTATGACTCATCGGGCTCCACTCATTGCACTAGATGCACTAGGACGTACTCCGGAAGCTCCACCGCGGGATGTCCAACGATAAGCCTGTATCTCTACGGAATGCTCACCACGCATTAGCTCAGAAGCCTAGGACCCACTCGCGTGTGCTCGGAAGACCCTGCATTATATTGGCACGCAGACTGCCTGGCACCTGGTCTCTCACATGAGTATATGGAGTGGGGGATCCCCTCTGGTCACTAGACCCCTCTTCTCACCCTCACAGTCACCCCCGTGGCTCTCGGAAGCTCCCCGCACAAGAGGCGTCAGGTCGACAACGTCTGGCTCTCTCGCCCCGTACTAACTCACCTTGGCCTCCCAAACCTCACCCTGAGAGGCTGCTCCACCCAAATTCTGTCACCTGACATTGTCTGATATGTGAGGCTTCTTACACTTGCGAGTAAACGAATCATATAAATGAGGTTGTGTCTGTAGGCAGTAGGGACACGTGGCTGACAATCAACCCATAACCCAGTCCAGCCTCTTGATTGAGAGCATAATCATCCCCTCCTCAATACCAGCATTGTGGACGCCTCCTCGTGCAGCCATCTGTGCAGAGTTCGACCTGTGCGTAGATAGTTCCCACAGGGCAGATGTGCCCGCGTTCTCCACACCCTGTTGCAGTATGACTATCATCCTGATCCACTAGAAAATAACAGTAACGAAAAAATAACTCATATGCTCCAATGTTAAGGCCGCAACCACATAACCATTATGAAAGAGGTCTGCATGGTAGTCGGCGGCGGACGTTAGGGTATGCAGAGTGTTTTGTTCTCTCTCCACACTACGCCAGCATCATCAATTGACTACTTCGATAACTATTTCTGACCCCCCCGCCCCACGGGCCCCCTCCACAATTGACTGAGCGGCCTATGTCAAGTCGGCGTCGCATCTCTCGTGTCCTTTGCGTGGCTTCATCTGCTTTCAGTGACTCCTCAAGGGGGGTCTCTCCTGTTATTTAAGGTCCAACAAGCCCTGCCCAGTACTCCCTTATTGCCTATACCCAACCAACCTGTAGAACTTTAAATGTGGCGCCCTCCCAACCTTCGCCCCCGTAATGCGCCCCCCCCAGCGGCAGCCCAGTGACATGAATTCGTCGTTGCAATTTGTGATTTGATATACGTGCTAACTTATGAACACTAGAAAAATAACTTGAATTGATCGAACTGGCATCCGCTAATCCATCTGCAACAGAAAGGACGACTGTCCTGACCTCTCTGCCTACTGACCGGTTTTATAAAAAAACCCGCCTGTTCTTCACCTTCCTGCCTCTGACGCTGTTTACAACTTAAATGCCCGCCTGTCCATACCCACCAGCCTCTGACTCTATAATACTGAATTAAACACTGCCAGCCCTTCCTGACCTCCCTCCTCGGCCCCGTTTATGTATAAAACGCCGCCTATCCTGACCTCCTGCCTCTGACCTGTTTATTAAAAAATATGCCTATTCCTTGACCACCTCCCTGTGTCTGGTTTACAAAATGTGCATTCCGCCTGATCCCGACCTCCAACCGTGGATGACCCTGTATTATGACCAAAAAGCTGCCTTCGCAGACCTTCTCTCACCTGTGACCTGTTTACGATTGTACTGCACCTATCCCAACCTCCTGCCGATGTGCTGTTTGGGATTGAATTCCGCCTGTCCTGACCTTCTGTCTGTGACCCATTTACGATAGATCGCTGCCTGTCCTGACCTCCTGCCTGTGACCTGTTTACGATAGAACGCTGCCTGTCCTGACCATCCTGCTGTGACCCGATTACGATAGAACCTGTCCCTGTCCTGACCTGTTGCCTTGACCCATACATAGAATGCTGCCTGTCCTGACCTCCGCCTGTTGACCGTGTATATACGATTAGAACGGACTGTCCTATCCTGACCGCTGCCTGTGGACCCATAAACGATAAAACGCTGCTGTCCTTGACCTCCTGCCTGGACCTGTTTATGATGAATGCTGCTGTCTAGACCGCTCCTGCCTGTTACCTAATTGACAGATAGAACGCTGCTGACCCCTGACCTCCTGCCAGTGCGACCTCGTTTACTATAGAACTCTTGCTGTACCTGAGCCTCAGACATGTGACACCATTTTACGACTACATTACGACTGCTTGTTCCTAGACCAGACTACTAACCCTGCCTTGTTACCTTTTTACGATATAATGCTGCCTTTCTCCAGACCCCTGCCTGTTGACCTGTTTTAACTGAATAAGTAACTTGCGTGCCTGTACCTGGACCTCCTGCCTGTAACCCATTAACGAATAGAACACTCGCTCTGTCCAGACCCATTTCCTGCCTGTATGACACCTAGTTTATATTCTTAACGCAAACTTTGCTCCTGATCCTGAACCCTACTTTCTGCACTTTCCGACCGACAAATAACATGATCAGAAACTCTAGACTAGTACCCAGTCACCTTCACCCGCTGCCTTTGACCCATTAAATCCGTATAACACAGCCTGTCCTTCTCGCTCCGCCTGTGACGCCCATTTACGATATACTACGTGCTGCCGTGTCCGTGAACCTCCAGCCTGTGAACCCGAATGACGAAAGAACATGCCTGGGTCCCAGACCTCTACCTGCCTGTTACGCCGTTACGATAGAACGCTGCTTTGCCTGAACACTTCTGCCTGTGAAGCCCACTTTTTACATAAAACGCGCCCTAGTCCTGACCACCTTCCTGTGACCTTTTTACGATAGAACGCTGACCTGTCCCCTTACCACCTGCCAGTGACCCTCTGTTTACCGAAGAACCTCTGCCAGGACCTGACCAGTCCTTCCTGTGACCTGTGTAACGACTAGAACGCATGGCGCTGTCCCAGACCTTCTGAGCCTGTGACCCATTTACGTAAAAAAACGCTGCCTTTCCTACCTCCTGCCTGGTGACCTGTTTAAGATAGAACTCTGCCCTGTACCTGACCTTCTGCTGCCTGTGACCCCATTACGATAGAACGCTGCCTGACCTGACCTCCGTCCTGTGACCTATTTTCGATAGAACGCTGCCTGTCCTGACCTCCTGCCTGTGACCTGTTTACGATAGAACGCTGCCTGTCCTGACCTGCTGCCTGTGACCCATTTACGCTTATAACGCTGCCAGGTCCTGACCTCCTGCCTGGTGACCTTTTACAAAAGATAGAACAGCTGCCTGTCCTGACCTCCTGCCTTTGACCAGTTTACTATAGAACGCGCCTTCCTTACCTCCTGTCAGTGACCTGTTTACGATAGAAACGCTGCCTGTCCTGACCCTCCTGAGTCCTGGAGACCCGTTTACATAAGAAGCTGCCTGTCCTGACTCCTGCCGGTGAACCTGTATACCGCCAGAAATCGCTGCCTGACCTGAACCTCTCTTACCGGAGAGACCGTTATCGCAATTAAACTCTGCTGTCCGCGACCTCTGCCTTTGACCCATTTACGATTAAAACTCTGCCTAGTCCTGTACCTGCTGCCATGTAGAACCCATTTACGATAGAACGCAGCCTGTCCTGACGCTCCTTGCCCGGTGACCTGTGTTACGATATAACTCTGCCTTTCCTTACCTCCTGTCTTGACCCATTTACGATATAACGCTGCCTGTCATGACCTGCTGCCTGCGACCCATTTACGATAGAACGCTGCCTGTCCGCTTCCTGGCCTTTACCCGTTTACGATAGAACGCTGCTTGTCTTGACCTGCTGCCTGTAACCATTATACATAGGAACGCTTCCTTTCCCTGACTCCTGCCTATGACCTGATTACGATAGAAGACGCTGCTTGTACCTTGACCCACTCTGCCCTAGACCTGTTGTACGAAATAACGCTGCCTTTCCTGACCTCGCTTCCTGTGAACTTATTTATGATAGAACGCCTTGCCTGTCTCTGAACCTCCTGCCAGTGACCCAGTTTACGATATACACTTCTGCCTGTCCTGACCTCTCTGCCTGTGACCTGTTTTACAGAAGAACGAGGCAGCCTGGACGGCCTTGACCACGCTGCCTGTTCCATTTTTTACGATAGGAACGCTACCTGTACCTGAACCTCTTGCCTGTGACTCGACCACATATCTGCCTGATCCTTCTGTGCCACACCTGCAAGCCGTCACTACAAGTGATCACGTTGAGGGTAGTGATCTGGGAATTGCCAGCAATGGAGTCCAAGTCCCCTGACGGGGGTTGAGGCTGAAGACCAGGTGGCACCAGTAGACTCCGCACGGTTTGCCGTATTTGGGATGGCCTTGTGCCAACGCTGTGACTGACACGGAGGATCCACTGCCCGCGACAGTTTCCTTCTTACGGACAGTGCACATCGGACTTTTCTATCAGAAAAATACAACTTTAATCCTCAGCAGAAATCCAGCCGGACCTCAGCTTTCTGCAGAGGATTTGTACTTTAGAGCGGCGGCGGCATTCATGGGTTATCCCAAATCTGAGGGAGTGCTGACCCCGCGACACGTGCTGCCCGGGGAGTAGCAAAATCCTCTAAGGTATCCGCTCCAAGGAATAGTCCATTCCTCAAAGAAAGAGGCAGAATCAACTCCACTTGTGGGCCCCAAATATCAACTCCACAGGTGGGCCCCAAGAATCAGACTCCGACTTTGTGGGCCCCAATAAACAACTTCCACTGTGGGCCCCAAAAATCAACTCCACTGGTGGGCCCAAAAAATCAACTCCACTAGATGGTGGCCCCAAAAATCAACTCCACTGGTGAGGGCTCCCAAAAATCAAAACCTCCACTGGTGGTGCCCTCAAAAAATCAACTCCATCAGGTGGGCCCCAAAAATCGCACTCCACTGGTGGGCCACAAGAAACAACTCCAACAGGTGTCCCAAGATTCAACACCACTGTTGGGGCCCAAAAATCAAATCCACTGGTGGCCAGTGCAGAATCACCTCCACAGTGCCTCCCAAAATCATCTCCACTAGGTGGGCCGCCTAATAAGTCAACTCCACTGGTGGCCCCAAGAAATCGAACTCCACGGTTGGCCTGCCAAGGAATCAACTCCACTGTGTGACCACAATGAATTCAACTCCTTGTGACTCGCAAAGAATCAACTCCAGCGGTGACCTCAAGAAGACCTCTCCACTGGTGGGCCCCAAGAATCAACGTCCACATGGTGGGCCCCAATGAATCACCTCCACTGGTGGCTCCCTCTAAGAAACATCTCCACTGGTTGCTCCCAATGAATCAATACTCACTGGTCACTGACGAAGTGTTACAGTAGAGCCTTGGCACCATACGGTGAGTAAATAGTGGAGACACCCTTCACCCCCCCATTTTAACCTCCTGCCGAAGAAATACAGCATTCCCAGAACAATCAAGCAATGGAGGCAAACTTGAACACTAAGACCTGTAAGACAGGACGAGCCCCATCCAATCATGTGGAGCACAATATGACGGTATAGCCCATCAATCCCTCCGTGTAGAGTTGGAGCTCGTGATAATAGTCTCAGATACCGGAGAGTCGCAGCCTGAGGGCACAGAACGTGGTATCATAGACTGGTGACGGCTACCACTTCCCTGTAATCTAAGAGGCTCATTCATAATTTAGAGCCATTACCCAGCCCAGGGGTCAGCTGGGGACTCACCGAAGACTCGCCGAAGACTCACCGAAACTGCGGGTACACGCCGAAGACTCTTGCCGTGTGACTCCCGAAGACTTCCCCCGCGTGGGGACTCGCCAGAAGACTCACCGAAGACCTCGTGCCTAAGACTCCGTCCGGGTGGCCTCTCCGGGGGGACTCGGCAGAAGACTCGCCTTTTGCCCGCCGGGTCACTCGTCCGGGACACCCGCCTTTGACCTCGTTCCGTGACGCCACACCGAAGGAAACTCCCTCCGTGGTACTCACTCTGAATACTCGCCGAAGACTCGCCGCGGACTCGCCGAAGACTCACCGAAGACTCGCCGGGGACTCACCGAAGACTCGCCGGGGACTCACCGAAGACTCACCGAAGACTCGCCGTAGACTCGCAGGGGACTCGCCGGGGACTCGCCGGGGACTCACCGAAGACTCGCCGGGGACTCGCCGAAGACTCGCCGAGGACTCACCGAAGACTCGCCGAGGACTCACCGAAGACTCGCCGGGGACTCACCGAAGACTCGCCGGGGGACACGCCGGTGGACTCACCGAGATACTCGCCTGGGGACTCACCGAAGACTTGCCGGGGACTCACCGAAGACTCGCCGGGGACTCACCGAAGACTCGCCTAAGACCCCGGAAGACTCTCCGAAACTCACGCCTGAAGACGTCGCCGGGGTACTCACCGAAGGACTTGCCGGGTACTCACCGGTGGACACGGCCGGGACTCACCGTAATATCTCCACTGGGGACTCGATGGTGGAGCCTGGATTAGAAATGATTTCTCCAATACAAATCAGTTATTCATGTAGTCTTTTATTTTTCGCTCACCTCACGCCGCCGACTCTGAAGGATATCATCAACAGGGGCGGAATCAGAATTCACAGACCCCATAGCAGAATCAGTTGGGCCCCTACCGCCTTATGAAAGACAACTCAATCAGCAAAAAAAGGGGTGTCCCCACCATAGACTCTGATGGCGGCTTCGATAGGTTGACTGGTTCTCATTCTGAGCCCTACATGTAAATTCCGTGTTAACAAGGCCCCGAGACGTATTAGAGCTTAAACCGGTCATGGTTTGCACAGTTGGGTGGCAGTCTTCATAATGGATTATGAATTCGCATGGACAGCACTGGTGATAACCATTTCCCGTTCAGGTGCTTTTTGGTGGTTCGACAGTTTTCGAGGCCCGCCGACTTCCTTTTCAGGCTGAGGGTGGTTCGACAACTTTATGTTCCCACATCCCTGTCGGGAATAGGGGGTTTCTACAGCTTCAGGCTCCCACTTCTTGTTAAAGGGCTTTGGACATTTCTACATCTTCAGGCTCCCACTTCTTGTTCAGGTTGTGGGCGGTTCTACAGCTTCAGTCTCCTACTTCCTGTTCAAGCTGTGGGTGGTTCTACAGCTTCAGGCTCCCACTTCCTGTTCAGGCTGTTCATAGCAACCAATCAGAGCTCAGCTTTTATTTATCCAGAGCTCTATATGAAATGAAAGATGTCCCGGTTGGACGGACACTGTCGTGTTAACAGCATTATGGGCCCCTTACATAGCAGTGCAGTGGGCCCTGACCAAATACATCACATGGCACCAGGCCATGCCTCTAACCACCCCCAAGCACACCTGTCTCATCAAGCCGCCTACGGCAGGACACCCCCCGACATCTTGTAGGTAGTCTGCAGCCTACACAACTAATTGGCAGGGTAGGGAGCTGATGGCGAATTTGGTTGTTGCCTGGTGGAAGGCATTCTATATTTACACTGCGGATAACCCTTTCTCAGGCTCCATTCTCTGGTACGGCAGGTACATTGACGACCTCCTGTTTATCTGGAGTTCTTTGAGCATCTTAACAATAATCCCTTGAATTTAAAATTTACAGGAAGTGCAAATGCGGACGCAATCAATTTTTGGGATCTTACCTTGTGGGGAGTTCCTGGGTCAAAGGTTTGCAGTAAAACTTTCAGAAAACCTACCTCAGGTAATACGATCCTTCATTCCAAAAGTTTCCACACTAAGAGCACCCGTACCTCTATACCCACAGGTGAGATGTACAGAGCCAAACGAAACTGTAGCTCAAATTCTGACTACATTTTGGAGCAGCGCGATATCTGTAGGAGATTAGCAAACAGCGGTTATCCTAAATGGACATTAAAGAATGCTACCAATAAGATTCAGAGAAAGGAACGAAAAGATTTAATCCAGCCCACTAGCTCCAAAAATCATTCGGAACACAAGCTAACCCTAGTGGTTGATTCTACGCATCAATTTTCCTCCATTAAAAAGATCTTTTTCAAAAATCTAGTGGTTCTGAACCAGGACCCCATTTTGCGGTCCCTGTTGGAGAGGGGGTGCAGAGTGGTTACTAGGAAGCCCAAAACTCTGGGGAATCTTCTTTCACCCAGTTACATCACTACTAATAAACAAGCAGCCACATGGCTGTCGGATAAGGGCTTCTTTAAGTGTGACTCAAAATACTGTACTGTAGAACTTGTCAGTTTGTCACTAAAACTAAGACATTTTCTAATAGCAATAACAATCGTAAATATGCTATTAAACAATTTATTAACTGTAATTCCCAATTCGTAGTTTATCTAGCCACGTGCAGTAAATGTCATTTTCAGCTTGCGGGTAGTACTACCCGCAAGCTGAAAACTAGATTCTTGGAATCTGTTAACGACATAACCAGTAGCGCCATCAGGAATAGATCTAGTCTATCCCAACATTTTAGGGACATGCATAACAACAACTAGGAAGGTCTGAGCATCGTAGGTATTGACAAAATCACAAAACCTATTAGGGGTGGCAATCTTGAGGTCATTTTGCATGATAGAGAAGCTTATTGGATTCTCACATTAGACACCACTTTCCCTAAAGGTTTGAATCAGAAGAGAGAAATTATGTTTCACTATTAAACAATATTGAAAAACATTTTAGATTAAACAGGGCTTTGTTTTGTTATTATTTGCTTCATGATTATGGTTTAGTGTTTCCGTATACTGTGTTTTGCCCAGCCTGCACTCCTATATTTCCCTAATGCGACTGTAGCTACTTGATACTATTTTGCTTAATTCTCGGGCGCTTTGCCTCTACAATGCGCATGTCTGGGTGGGAGCTCGCCAGTACCCTTACCGGCTTGTTCTTGTCTAGTGCGCAGGTCCGGACCTTTGCGCGATTACCGGAAGTTGCATTGGCGTCTCCGCTCGGCGTATCACAGATAAGGTAGAGTTTTTAACTATTGTATATAAACGTTGTTTTTATAGAAATATCTTGCTATGACTAAGGGCGTCTATCGCCCGAAACGCGTTGGGCTTGCATTGGCCATTTCTATTTGAAAAATGCCATTTTCTGGATCAGCTATGTTTTTTTTATAAGGATATCAATAAAAGTATAACTTTTTATTTCAACGGGCTTCGTGGTCCCATTGCTGCTTCAACTTCTTCTACAAGGATTGTCTACTAACACCTTCTCCAGGTGGGATGCAGGCGCTGACCGCCCGGATATCGGCATTGTTTGGGTGAGCTGGCATGTACTTGTTTATTTGCTAGGGAGATGACGGCTCCCTGCTTCACCATGGTTTTTGTCTGTTGGTCCTAAGGACACGCAAGCGGTCAAACCCGCAGTGCCGAACCAAGGATCCAGAGCAGGTGCCGTGGATTCTATGGACATGCATGCTCCACCTGGGGTCCCCATGTCTGTGGGGCCCCTGGGCAACTGCCTAGTGAGCCCACTGGATAAGATGGGGCCCCTGGGCAATCACCTAGTGAGCCCACTGGATAAGATGGGGCCCCTGGGCAATCACCTAGTGAGCCCACCCGGATAAGATGGGGCCCCCTCGGCAACACCTAGTGAGCCCACGGATAAGATGGGGCCCCTGGCAAATCACCTAGTGACCCACTGGATAAGAGGGGCCGCTGGGCAATCACCTGTGAGCCCACTGGATAAAATGGCCCCTGGCATCACCTAGTGAGCCCACTGGATAAGATGGGGCCCCTGGGCAATCACCTAGTGAGCCCACTGGATTAGCTGGCGCCCCTGGGCAATCACCTAGTGAGCCCACTGGATAAGATGGGGCCGCTGGGCAATCACCTAGTGAGCCCACTGGATAAGATGGGGCCCCTGGGCAATCACCTAGTGAGCCCACTGGATAAGATGGGGCCCCTCGGCAATCACCTAGTGAGCCCACTGGATAAGATGGGGCCCCTGGGAAATCACCTAGTGAGCCCACTGATAAGATGGGGCCCCCGGGGAATCACCTAGTAGCCCCCTGGATAAGATGGGGCCCCTGGGCAATCACCTAGTGAGCCCACTGGATAAGATGGGGCCCCTGGGCAATCACCTAGTGAGCCCACTGGGTACGAAGGGCCCCTGGGGAATCACCTAGTGAGCCCACTGGATAAATGGGGCCCCTCGGCAATCACCTAGGAGCCCACTGGATAAATGGGGCCCCTGGAAATTTACCTATGAGCCCACTGGATAAGATGGTGGCCCATGGGCAATCACCTAGTGAGCCCACTGGATAAGATGGGGCCCCTCGGCAATCACCTAGTGAGCCCACTGGATAAGATGGGGCCCCTGGGCAATCACCTAGTGAGCCCACTGGATAAGATGGCCATGCAGACGGAGGCACCTCATCAATCCCTTACTGACCGGCTGCCGGACATATCCCATCTCCTCATTGAGGGAACATTAACCAAAATCAATGAACAAACCGTATCCCCAGCACAAAGTAATTCTCCAAAGCCAAACATCAGGAGCCACATTTTCCCTACAAGTTCATCTCATTCATAAAATTGTGAAGATTTTCACCCAATTCCTAAATGGCAGCGGTGTGACTGCAATTAGAGGCAATTTCCACTATTAGAGGTGTGAGTCTTCTCACTGTCGCACCTCCTCGGGGTCTCTGGGGCTTCCCCTTCATTAGCAATGAAGAAGGAGAACACAGACTCCACACGGCGGATACAGGAGAGGAGGGTCCCGCTCATCGCTGCCCAAAGTGTCTGTCACTGGAAGGAGCAGATAGGGTGTGAGTTATTAGGACCCTGGATCAGAGGTAGGGGGACCTTCCCGCTGGGAACATGCCCACTCCCCCTGACCTCGCCCCGGAGTATTGCAGAACTCATGTCATCACAAGGCATTATGGGAAAGGAGCCGAGAAACTCAAGCGCCCTCCATTGGATGTAACAAATCCTCAATTTGCTTCCGACTCACTGAATCTTTAGAAAGCAAAAGGGATATTAGCCAAGCCAGTATCACTCATCTGCAGACAGCCGTTTCAGTGCAGAGCAGAGTGTACTGGCTGGGTGGGAGGCAATGAGTGGCTCAGAAGGGGGAATATGTCTCCTTGGGCTGTAGGTGCTTCTACAGTAGCAATTAGCATATCAGCGCCATAATTACAGCTCTTCTAATTGCACTGACATGAGAGCAGGATATGTTCTGTATAAAGCAGAGAGCTTCAGGATTCAAAGTCAAAAATCCAAAGTAATTCATGTTCTTGGTTTGTTAGAGATAACAAACTCTGTTCTCAAGCTGCCGGTGTCCTGTGTGCCGACCTGTGGTGACCGTCACTCCCTGCTCTCAGATCAGACAAAAAGAGAGAGAGAGAAGGGAAGAGCAGGTCGGTAACCAGAGAAGCCTGTGTGCACTCAGAGCTGATAAAATCTCTCTTATCTCCTCAACAAAGCAAAATAAAGAAATGTATTTGAAATAAGTCTTCATTTACTGTTCCCTATATATCTTCTCAAGAAAGCAAAAGAAAACAATGTATTTGGAAAAAGTCTTCATTTACTGTTCCCTACTTGTTGAAAGTTAATCCTTGCAGTGAGAAAACCTCTTAAATCTCCTTTGTTTGTTAGAGATAACACACTCTTCGCTCAAGCTGCCGGCGTCCTGTGTGCCGTCCTGTGGTGACCTCACTCCCTGCTCTCTGATAAGACAAAGAGAGAGAGAAGGGGAGAGCAAGTCGGGAACCAGAGAAACCTGTGTGCATTCAGAGCAGATAAAATTGCTCTTATCTTCTCAACAAGGCAAAATAAAGCAATGTATTTGGTAAAAGTCTTCATTTACCTTTCCCTACTTGTTGAAAGTTAATCCTTGCAGTGAGAAAACCCCTTAAATCTCTTTTGTTTGATAGATATAACACACTCTCAGGCTGCCGGCGTCCTGTGTGCCGACCTGTGGTGACCTCACACCCTGGTCTCAGATGAGACAAACACACAGAGAGAGAAGGGAAGAGCAGGTTGGTAACCAGAGAAACCTGCGTGCACTCAGAGTTATCTCCTCAACAAACCAATGTATTTGGAAAAAAAAGTCTTCAATTACTGTTCACTATATATCTCCTCAACAAAGCAAAATAAAGCAATGTATTTGGAAAAGTCTTCATTTACTTATCCCTACATGTTGAAAACAACTCTTTGTGAGACAACCCCTTTAAGCAGACCAGCGAGTCATATTGGTCCGATGTTCCATGGAATAAAACATATGCAGGAAGGAAGTGGAAACTGTAGGGAGCTGGAATTCATTAGCCCCCCCACTCGCCCTCATACCCTGCCCCTACCGTGGAGGCATTTAAAGTTGCTGGTTTCTCCCATAACGTCTCATCTACCAGGTCAATTCACAATGTACCCGACATAGGGCGACACCGGAGACCACGGCGATGCTGTAAATTCCATCACCGAATGACAGAAGGTGGGGAGAGCCAGAGCTATAGCGGAGGGGTGCAGGGGCGCGATGCGGCGTAGGGTCAGGTACGAGGGGGGCCCCAGGCCGTCTTGCAGCCAGCCGGATCGATATCTATTTAGCCGTGAGGAGGAGGAGAAGACATTGCTTCCTTATGGAGGCTTTTAACAGTCAAAGCAAGTAAATGAGCGGTCAACAGAATGCAGCTCCGGGGTCAGTGAAGCGGAGCCGCTCTGCAGCAATTAAGCGCTCGCTAAACAAAAAATAGGACATCAGCAAAAGCGGCAGCCGCGCTCCTGCCAAGAAGAAGCCTTCATCCTCTCATCCCGGGCTCCGGAGAGGGATCCTCACAATATAACACAATCTGATTTTTTTTCCCCTTTCCTCAGGAGATGTTAAGTGGAGCGGGAACATCGCACACCGGCCTGTAACGCTTCACCTCCGATGCTCTGCACCACAACTTCATATCATGGCTGTGAGGATGCCCATACGGTGGTACCATGGGTCTGTCCTGGGGGTCCTGCACTAATCAACCTATTACAGTCAGTGGGGGATCAATCTGTGTTACTAGCAGTAGGTGGACCTCCGAAGTCCACCAGGATGGATCCCAACCCTGAAGGAACAGGAGAGAAGGTACAGACGGAGAAAGGATCTGGGTAACTAGCCTTGGTTGGACCTCTGTAATCCTACAAGATGGATCCCAACCCCCCCAGGAAAGGGGGGAAAAATACCGGGGGAGAAAGGGGTCTGGCAAAGTGGGAAAGGGGGACCTCGACAATTTTCCCCGATGGACCCAAACCTATTGGAAAAAGGGGAGAAAAAACCGACGGAGAAAGGATCGGTAATATGGAAGGGGACCTCGACAATTGTCCAAGATGGATCCCAAACCTATTGGAACAGGAGAGAAGAAACCGACGGAGAAAGGATCTGGGTAACTAGTGGAAGGTGGACCTCGACAATTGTCCAAGATGGATCCCAATCCTCCAGGAGCAGGAGAGAAGGTACCGGCGGAGAACGGATCTGTGTAACTAGCGTTGGTTGGACCTCAGTAGTCCTCCAAGATGGATCTAAACCCTCCAGGAACAGGAGAGAAGCTACCGGCGGAGAACAGATCTGTGTAACTAGCGTTGGTTGGACCTCAGTAATCCTCCAAGATGGCTCCCAAACCTATTGGAACAGGAGAGAAGGTACCGGCAGAGAAAAAGGTCTGTGAACTGCGTTGGTTGGACCCCCAGTTCCTCCCAAAATGGATCTAAACCCCCCAGGGGAAAAGGGGAGAAGCTACCCGGGGGAGAACGGATCTGTGTAAATAGCTTTTTTGGGCCTCAGTAATCCTCCAAGATGGCTCCTAAACCTATTGGAACAGGAGAGAGGTACCGGCACAGAAAGGATCTGTGTAACTAGCGTTGGTTGGACCTCAGTAATCAGCCAAGATGGCTCCCAACCCTCCAGGAGCAGGACAGAAGGTACCAGAAGAGAAAAGATCTATGTAACTGGCGGAAGGTGGACTTCAGCAATCGTCCAAGATGGATTCCAAACCTATTGGAACAGGAGAGAAGGTATTGGCAGAGAAAAGATCTATGTAACTAGCGGAAGGTGGACCTCGGCAATTGTCCAAGATGGATCCCAACCCTCCAGGAGCAGGAGAGAAGATACTGGCAGAGAAAGGATCTGTGTAACTAGCGGTGGTTGGACCTCAGTAATCGCCCAAGATGGATCCCAACCCTCCAGGAGCAGGACAGAAGGTACCAGAAGAGAGAAGATCTATGTAACTGGCGGAAGGTGGACTTCCAATCTCCCCAAAATGGGTTCCAAAACCCATTGGAACAGGGGAAAAAGGTACCCGGGGGAGAAAAGATCTATGTCACTGGCGGTAAGTGGACCTCAGCGATTGTACAAGATGGATCCCAACCTTTCAATAGAGGACAGGAATGTATCGGTGATGGAACAATCTCAAGCTTCTAGTGGAAGTCAGCGTTCATCAGTGTGGATCCGAACCCTCCAGGAACAGGAGAGAAGATATCAGCAGAGGAATGGCCTTTGTAAGGGAACGTTCACGCGATGGATTTGGATGTGGATTCTGGGGTGGATTCAGCACTGAATCTGCCTTAGAACCAGCACCCAACCCGACTGTATTCCTACTTTCAATATTCCCTATGGAGAATCAGTGCTTGAAATCGATTTTCCCCAGAGCTGAAAATTTTCGGCACCGACAAAGAATTGACATTTCAATTCTTCGAGGTGGATTCGGCGCCTCACATTATAGCGTATAGGAGGCAGAGAATCTGGGTGGGAAAATAAGTGACGTATCCTCATCTGAATTCCATGCTTACAGGTTGATTCGGAGCTGACATTTTCAGCACCCGGATCCGTCGTGTGAACAAACCCTTACTAGATGGACATTAGCAATCCCTCAAGATCGATGTCAACCCTCCAAGAGAGGACAAGAATGTATCAGTGGTGGAACGATCTGTGTTACTAACTGCAGAAGGTGGACCTCGGCAACCATCCAAGATGGATCCCAACCGTCTGGGAACAGGTGAGATGGTATCGGCAGAGGGAGGATCTGTGCTACTAACGGCAGGTGGACCTCAGCAACCATCCAAGATGGATACCAGCCCTCCAGAAGAGAGGAGAAGGTATCAGCGGAGGGAAGATCTGTGCTACTAACGGCAGGTGGACCTCAGCAACCATCCAAGATGGATACCAGCCCTCCAGGAGAAGGTGAAAAGGTATCGTCGGACGGAGGATCTATGTTACTAATGGCAGATGAACCTCAGCAACCATCCAAGATGGATCCCAACCCTCCAGGAGCAGGTGAGAAGGTATCGACAGAGGGAGGATCTGTGTGATTAACGGCAGGTGGACCTCAGCAACTGTCCAAGATGGATCCCAACTGTCTGGGAGCAGGTGAGAAGGGATCGGCAGAGGGAGGGTCTGCGTTACTAACACCAGGTGGACCTCAGCAACCGTCCAAGATGAATCCCAACCCTCCAGAAGAGAGGAGAAGGTATCAGCGGAGGGAAGATCTGTGCTACTAACGGCAGGTGGACCTCAGCAACCATCCAAGATTAATCCCAACCCTCCAGAAGAGAGGAGAAGGTATCAGCGGAGGAAAGATCTGTGCTACTAACGGCAGGTGGACCACAGCAACCATGCAAAATGGATCCCAGCCCTCCAGAAGAGAGGAGAAGGTATCTGCGGAGGGAAGGTTTGTGCTACTAATGGCAGGTGGACCTCAGCAACCATGCAAGATGGATCCCAGCCCTCCAGAAGAGAGGAGAAGGTATCAGCGGAGGGAAGATCTGTGCTACTAACGCAGATGACCTCAGCAACTGTCCAAGATGGATCCCAACCCTCCAGGAGAAGGTGAAAAGGTATCGTCGGACGGAGGATCTATGTTACTAATGGCAGATGAACCTCAGCAACCATCCAAGATGGATCCCAACCCTCCAGGAGCAGATGAGAAGGTATCGACAGAGGGAGGGTCTGCGTTACTAACAGCAGGTGGACCTCAGCAACGGTCCAAGGTGGATCCCAACTCTCCAGGAACAGATCCCGACAGACGAATGATCCAGCTACTGTTCAACTGCCCAAACACAGAAGATTAAATTTACCAACAGGTGTTTGGTCGAAATGGCCTAAAATTGGTTACTGCCAAAAATGCTGTTTATCCGGTTGTCCACTTTACACAAGCCCAACATGATTTTTTTTAACTGCCAATTTTGTCTGTAATGTTGCTGGTGGGATCGTTTGTAGGAGAGATCCCACGGCGGGTGACCAGCTGAATTCTGGTTGTGTTTGGGCAGGATCAGGTTGATGCCAAGGTCGACCCCTACTGAGTAGTGATCAATAAAAAAAAAATAAAAAAAATTATATATATATATAATATAATATATATATTATACACATATATATATATATATATATATATATATCCACCAACTGTACATGATCAGGATCTATTTAAACTCAGAGGTTGATGTCTAAGTAGCTCGGGGTTTCCTCTCCCAAAACAGCGTAAAAAAAGCCTTCAACACCCCCCCCGCCCCCCCCCCCCCCCCCCCCCCCCCCCCCCCCCCCCCCAGTTTCCTTTCATTGATTCCGAAGTAAATAGGCATTACTGTCCACACACCGCAAGGTGATTACGCACTTCTTTGGCCGCTGTTTTGGGCTTTGAAAAGTTCTTGAAGATTTGTCAAGGCTGAAAATCCCCATAGGAATCAATGGAGAACTTCAAAAAACCTCATCCAGAACCTGGGCGCAGTTTTTGGCGCGGTTCTTTCCCTGGCTATTCATTTGTATGGGTATTTCAGAAAGAAAAAGTGTTGGAAAACCTTGTCCAAAATCAGATCAAATCCTCGTCTGAATTGTGCTGCATTGAGGCGCTTTTCAGACGAGTTCTTGACACCGATCTGGACGCTGAAAACTTACCCTAAAAATACCATTAAAAAGTACCACAAAAATATACGCCGGCGGCCCATAGAGGACAACAGAGCAAACGCAATCTCTATCGGACAAAGCTTGCTCTATTGCCGGCGGCACACGCTCTACGTGCGGCTTTAGCTTGCTTCCAAGGTCATTCCCTACCGATTAATACTAGAGGAGAGAGGCTTGAGGGTCTCTGTGCAGAAGAGCGGTCATGATCGTGCTGATCCCACCTCTCCCCTTTCCTCCATCATTACCCATCATGTCACACCGAAAGTTAAAGCAAAGCTATCATTGTTGTCGGTAGGGAACTGCCCAGGAAGACGATGACAGCTCTGCCATTACTGACAGGGATAAGAATAGTAGCCTCAGGCATAAATCTGCAGAGCGCCAAGCGGGCACCACAACCGATGAGGACCGAAGAGCATGGAAAACAGATGTATCTCATCCACCCAGAGGTGCCAATAGAGCAGTACGGGCAGTGATCCTGTCAGGGACCGTAATCAAAAAGGGGCCCACTGTTATGTTACAAAATAGGAACTAGTAATGGGTGGGGCCCCATTTGATTTGGCTCTACGGGTCCCTAAAATGATTAATAGATGACTGACGGCCGCCCTGCATCCACCTATTACACAGACAGAGGTCGCTCTATGGAACTAGAAGAAGAAAAGTCTCTATTGCAAAGTGACAGATACAAGACTACCCCATAAAAACAGAGGGATTGATGATGATGTAAAAGCATCCAACGTCCTCACACTGACGTCCAGCAAGTGTTTAAAGGGGTTTTGCCACAATCTCATTTCATACCTCCTGCATCCAGCTCTGTGTGCTTAGAAGGAGGCGTGTGTGATTTTTTTTGAACTGCATATCATGTAACCCAGCAGGATGACATCACCAGGCCTTTTCTCACTCTAGTCAAAGAAAAGTATGTTTATGTGTAGAACTGTTAGTAGCTACAATGTAGCTCAGAGGTAAAGCTTTTTGCCTTCAGGCACAAGGGTCCTTGGTTCATATCCCTGCAGGAACCTTCTCACTTTATCAATGCATATACATTGAGGTTTCATTATATATTTGCACTGTTTGACTAATTAGTAAGGAGGACAGAGGACGGGAGTAGAGTGACAGCACCTGGGATTGAGCACTCGCTCAGCAGTGAGTGTGTGTGATTACTAAGGAGTACAGAAGGACAGGAGTAGAATGACAGCACCTGGTGTTGGACACTTGCTCATCAATGAGTGTGTGTGATTACTAAGGAGTACAGAGGGCGAGAGTAGAATGACAGCACCTGGGTTTGAACACTTGCTCAGCAGTGAGTGTGTGTGATTACTAAGGAGTACAGAAGGACAGGAGTAGAATGACAGCACCTGGGGTTGAACACTCGCTCAGCAGTGAGTGTGTGATTACTAAGGAGTACAGAGGACAGGAGTATAATAACAGCACCTGGGGAGGAACACTCGCTCAGCAGTGAGTGTGTGTGATTACTAAGGAGTACAGAGGACAGGAGTAGAATGACAGCACCTGGGGTTGAACACTTGCTCAGCAGTGAGTGTGTGTGATTACTAAGGAGTACAGAGGACAGGAGTAGAATGACAGCACCTGGGGTTGAACACTTGCTCAGCAGTGAGTGTGTGTGATTACTAAGGAGTACAGAGGACAGGAGTAGAATGACAGCCCCTGGGGTTGAACACTCGCTCTGCAGTGAGTGTGTGTGATTACTTAGGAGTACAGAGGGCAGGAGTGGAATGACAGCACCTGGGGTTGAACACTTGCTCAGCAGTGAGTGTGTGTGATTACCTAGGAGTATAGAGGACAGGAGTAGAATGACAGCACCTGCGGTTGAACACTTGCTCAGCAGTGAGTGTGTGTGATTACATAGGAGGAGAGAGGCCAGGAGTAGAATGACAGCACCTGGGGTTGAACACTTGCTCAGCAGTGAGTGTGTGTGATTACTAAGGAGTACAGAAGACAGGAGTAGAATGACAGCACCTGGGGTTGAACACTGGCTCAGCAGTGAGTGTGTGTGAGTACTAAGGAGTACAGAGGGACAGGTGTAGAATGACAGCACCTGGGGTTGAACACTTGCTCAGCAGTGAGTGTGTGTGATTACTAAGGAGTACAGAGGACAGGAGTAGAATGACAGCACCTGGGGTTGAACACTCGCTCAGCAGTGAGTGTGTGTGATTACTAAGGAGTACAGAAGACGGGAGTAAAATGACACCCACCTGGGGTTGAACACTCGCTCAGCAGTGAGTGTGTGATTACTAAGGAGTACAGAAGACGGGAGTAGAATGACAGCACCTGGGATTGAACACTCGCTCAAGCAGTGAGTGTGTGTGATTACTAAGGAGTACAGAGGACGGGAGTAGAATGACAGCACCTGGGGTTGAACACTCGCTCAGCAGTGAGTGTGTGATTACGAAGGAGTACAGAAGACGGGAGTAGAAAGACAGCACAAGGGGTGAACACTCGCTCAGCAGTGAGTGTGTGTGATTACTAAGGAGTACAGAAGACGGGAGTAGAATGACAGCAATAATGCATGAACCAAAAAGGTAAAGTAGACAGCAGCTCACCGTGAGTGATGTAAGTTTTCTTCACCCCCTGCACCCTCCATTGGATGTATTGAAATGAAATAAAGAACAGCACCGTTGGTATCGTCATCGCTGGGTCTGTTTTGCTTTTTGCTTTTCCTAAAGTAGAATGACAGCACCTGGGGTTGAACACTCAGTAGCTGCCTGAGAGGAGAGGTGATGTCTGAGCATGTGCGGCCAGGACTGAGGAGCTCTCGTCACTGGTCGTATCCCCTGGAGACGAGCTGTAAACAATGGATCACTAAAGGAGCAGCTAAAACAAAAACGGTGCAGAATTTTTAATAATGATGAATGGTGAAAATGTTTATTATGTAATTTACAAACTTCCCACGTCAATTTTACTTCGTGGCAAAACCCCTTTAAGGGATTTTTACTTTTGCCATTGGTTGGGCTACCACAAAAAAGTACCTTGAAAGCTGTCGGAGCCGCGGCAGGTGCAGAGAGGAGGACCGAGCAAATGTGGTCACTTGTGCACAACGTTTGCTCCATTGCCCTGTAGTATCCATTGTATAGACCACACATAGAGCGTACACTGCAGCTAAATAGCCCCGATGTAGTGCAAAAGAGACTAAACCTGCTCTGTTCTCCTCAATGGACCTGCCATGGTGTCACCCCTAACCTGCCATGGTGTCACCCCTAACCTGCCATGGTGTCACCCCTAACCTGCCATGGTATCCCCCCTAACCTGCCATGGTATCCCCCCTAACCTGCCATGGTGTCACCCCTAATTGTGGGGACATTGGACGCTTTATATCATCATACGTTTTTCGGTTTTCTTTGGACGGTTCTGTATCTGTCACTTTATAATAGAGACCTTTGTTTTAAGCTTCCAGAGTCTGTGTAACATGGGCACTGCCATATGCTGCACAGTGTGCCGGTGGCTCCTATTATTACTCCTGTCACTAACTGCAGATACATTTTCAAGGAAGCTCATTGCCGGATAATAGCTTATCTATCGGATTTCCTTACAGTCAATGGACGGGGCCGACAGCAAATCTGAAAACCGGCCGTGGTTCTTAGCGCAAACCAGCAGCAAAAACCGCGGTGAAGTTGAAATACGGTCGGATTTTGGACGGTATTTTTACTTACCTGTGTAGATGTAGCCTAATGCGGAGGGATGGTGGGACCTGCTGCAGGGATCCACCGCGTGTCGGTCCCAGTCCTTTTGGTCGTTGGCCCCATCCCAGCTGCACCGGTCACATCCGCACCAGGGCGACACGGGCACAACTGATAGGACAGCGGCAGCGGGGCCGGATCACCAGAACAGGAGGGCAAGTTCATCTCTTGGGGCAACTTGTAAACACAGTCTCGTCGTGTTGTCCCAAGCTACCCTGCTACACAGGCGGCCACGCACCCGGCGGAGGCAAGGAGTGGGGGGCACCTTCATTGCTGCGTCTCATTTCCTTATTCCAGACCACAGGCCGGGGAGCAGCGAAGATTCGGATCACCCAGATGTGCACCGCGCCTTAGCTCCCCAGTCTCCTGTGTGCATCCTCCTCTCCTGCCCCCACTGGTCTCCTGTGTGCATCCTCCTCTCCTGTCCCCCCGGGTCTCCTGTGTGCATCCTCCTCTCCTGTCTCCGGTCTCCTGTGTGCATCCTCCTCTCCTGTCTCCTCCCCTGTGTGCATCCTCCTCTCCTGTCTCCTCCCCTGTGCTCTGCATCCTCCTCTCCTGTCCCCGCTGGCCTCCTGTGTGCGTCCTCCTCTCCTGTCCCCGCTGGCCTCCTGTGTGCGTCCTCCTCTCCTGTCCCCCCTGGTCTCCTGTGTGCATCCTCCTCTCCTGCCCCCCTGTGTGCGTCCTCCTCTCCTGTCCCCCCCCTGGTCTCCTGTGTGCATCCTCCTCTCCTGTCCCCGCTGGTCTCCTGTGTGCATCCTCCTCTCCTGTCCCCCCTGGTCTCCTGTGTGCGCCCTCCTCTCCTGTCCCCGCTGGTCTCCTGTGTGCGCCCTCCTCTCCTGTCCCCGCTGGTCTCCTGTGTGCATCCTCCTCTCCTGTCCCCCCTGGTCTCCTGTGTGCATCCTCCTCTCCTGTCCCCCCTGTCTCTTGTGTGCATCCACCTCTCCTGTCCCCGCTGGTCTCCTGTGTGCATCCTCCTCTCCTGCCCCCTGTCTCTTGTGTGCATCCTCCTCTCCTGTCCCCCCTGGTCTCCTGTGTGCTCCCTCCTCTCCTGTCCCCCCTGGTCTCCTGTGTGCATCCACCTCTCCTGTCCCCCTGGTCTCCTGTGTGCATCCTCCTCTCCTGGCCCCACTGGTCTCCTGTGTGCATCCTCCTCTCCTGTCCCCGCTGGTCTCCTCTGTGCATCCTCCCCCCCCTGGTCTCCTGTGTGCATCCTCCTCTCCTGTCCCCCTGTGTGCGGCCTCCTCTCCTGTCCCCCCTGGTCTCCTGTGTGCGTCCTCCTCTCCTGTCCCCCCTGGTCTCCTGTGTGCATCCTCCTCTCCTGTCCCCGCTGGTCTCCTGTGTGCATCCTCCTCTCCTGTCCCCGCTGGTCTCCTGTGTGCATCCTCCTCTCCTGTCCCCGCTGGTCTCCTGTGTGCATCCTCCTCTCCTGTCCCCGCTGGTCTCCTGTGTGCATCCTCCTCTCCTGTCCCCGCTGGTCTCCTGTGTGCATCCACCTCTCCTGCCCCCCTGTGTGCGTCCACCTCTCCTGTTCCCACTGGTCTCCTGTGTGCGTCCACCTCTCCTGCCCCCACTGGTCTCCTGTGTGCATCCTCCTCTCCTGTCCCCCTGGTCTCCTGTGTGCGTCCACCTCTCCTGTCCCCACTGGTCTCCTGTGTGCGTCCTCCTCTCCTGTCCCCGCTGGTCTCCTGTGTGCTTCCTCCTCTCCTGTCCCCGCTGGTCTCCTGTGTGCATCCTCCTCTCCTGTCCCCCCTGGTCTCCTGTGTGCATCCTCCTCTCCTGTCCCCGCTGGTCTCCTGTGTGCATCCTCCTCTCCTGTCCCCGCTGGTCTCCTGTGTGCATCCTCCTCTCCTGTCCCCCCTGGTCTCCTGTGTGCATCCTCCTCTCCTGTCCCCCCTGGTCTCCTGTGTGCATCCTCCTCTCCTGTCCCCCCTGGTCTCCTGTGTGCGTCCTCCTCTCCTGTCCCCCCTGGTCTCCTGTGTGCATCCTCCTCTCCTGTCCCCCCTGGTCTCCTGTGCATCCTCCTCTCCTGGCCCCCATTGTCTCCTGTGTGCATCCTCCTCTCCTGTCCCCCCTGGTCTCCTGTGTGCATCCTCCTCTCCTGTCCCCCCTGGTCTCCTGTGTGCATCCTCCTCTCCTGTCCCCCCTGGTCTCCTGTGTGCATCCTCCTCTCCTGCCCCCACTGGTCTCCTGTGTGCATCCACCTCTCCTGCCCCCACTGGTCTCCTGTGTGCGTCCTCCTCTCCTGTCCCCCCTGGTCTCCTGTGTGCATCCTCCTCTCCTGCCCCCCCTGGTCTCCTGTGTGCGTCCTCCTCTCCTGTCCCCCCTGGTCTCCTGTGTGCATCCTCCTCTCCTGTCCCCCCTGGTCTCCTGTGTGCATCCTCCTCTCCTGTCCCCCCTGGTCTCCTGTGTGCATCCTCCTCTCCTGTCCCCCCTGGTCTCCTGTGTGCACCCACCTCTCCTGCCCCTGTCCAGCGTGCTGCTTTCTGCTGCCACCCGAGCGGCTTCTTTCTTGGATTCCTCAATGCCTTTCATTGAGAGGAAGTAAAAAGAGTCAAAGCCGAGGGGGGGGCACGGTACAAAGGAGAGGAGCGAGGTCAGAGCAGCCGGGAACTGAATGAAGCAAATGATGGGAACAGGCGGCCATGAAAGACCCAGGTTCCCACAGACTCTGACCATAGAGCACAGTGCGGGCGGGGGAGCCCCGGCCAAAAGAAGGAATGACCCCAACACAGCTCTGTGACCCTGGAGCATCACTCCCATCAGACACCTGTACCGGAGAGTGTGGATTGTTCATTAAGGTTGCTTAAGAAACAATGTACAGCCCTATAGTGCCAGCCACACAGTGCCCCACATGACAGTGCCCCACATAACAGTGCCCCACATGACAGTGCCCCACATGACAGTGCCAGACATACAGTGCCCCACATAACAGTGCCCCACATGACAGTGCCCCACATGACAGTGCCAGCCATACAGTGCCCCACATAACAGTGCCAGCCATACAATGCCCCACATAACAGTGCCAGCCATACAGTGCCCCACATGACAGTGCCAGCCATACAGTGCCCCACATAACAGTGCCCCACATGACAGTGCCCCACATGACAGTGCCAGACATACAGTGCCATCTGTTGAATGCATCTGTCAAAATTTTGTATTCCTTCCTGAAGTATGAGGACAGAGTCAGAGCGTGTTTGTGTCCTGATGGCGGAGGAGGGGGGCGCTCTTAGTCTACAGCATATGAAGTTATTTTTTTTACATCTTCATGTTCTATTCTATGTTGGCTCCATCAACTAAAAGGTTAGGGCCTTATGTGTGAAAACTGTTTAGGTATAAGACTTTCCTTGATGCCCATAAAAACCAATCAGAGCCCATAGCAACCACTCAGAGCCCATAGCAACCACTCAGAGCCCATAGCAACTAATCAGAGATCATAGTAACAATCAGAGACCATAGAACCAGAGCCATAGAACCAATCAGAGCCCATAGCAACCACTCAGAGCCCACAACAACCAATCAGAGCCCATAGCAACCACTCAGAGCTCATAGCAACCAATCAGAGCCCATAGCAACTAATCAGAGCCCATAGCCACCAAACAGAGCTCATAGCAACCAGAGCCCATAGCAACCAGAGCCCATAGCAACAATCAGAGACCATAGCAACCAATCAGAGCCCATAGCAACTAAGAGCCCATAGCCACCAATCAGAGCCCATAGCAAACAATCAGAGCCCATAGTAACAATCAGAGTCCATAGTAACAATCAGAGACCATAGCAACTAATCAGAGCCCATAGCGGCCAGAGCCCATAGTAACCAATCGACCATAGCCCCCAATCGAGCCATAGCACCAACAGACTATACCCCCAACCAGATTTAGAACCCAATCAAGCCTACCCCAAATCGACCCCATGAAACCAATCGAGCCATAACCCAAATCAGAGCCCAAAGCGCCAGACCATAAACCCAAAACAGAGCCCATAGAACCTCAAACCTAGCCCCAAATCGAGCCCAAAAACCCAAAAGGCTCAAAAACAAATAATTCAGCCATTTTTCCCGGAATGAAATAAACCCCAAGCCCCTTTACGGGGCTCTACGCATGGGCTTAGGGTTTGGGGGCCCATTGGTTTTAATTTGGCTTGGCCCATGGGCCTTTTTGGGCGGGGCGGATTTTGGCTAAGGGCTTTAAAATTTTCGGGGGTTTTTTTGGGCTTTTGGGGGTTTCTAGGCCAGGCGGGGCCTGATTTTCAGACCTATTTTAAAAAAACGGCCGCTAGGGCCTAAAAATGGCTCGAGGGCATCGATTTGGCTTACTTTTTCGCAGGGGTTTAGTGGTAGGGGAAATAAAAGGGGGGGGCTCTGTTTGGTGCTAGGGCTTGTTTGTTTGGGGTTTTTTGGGGCTTTTTGATTTGGCTTGGGGCTATATTTTTTCTAGGGACTTGGGTTGGGTTTTATGGGGTCCTTGTTGGTGGCTTGGCATCAAGGAAAGTCTTTTTCCCAGAATTTTTCCCACATTGCCCCTTAGGGCCACAGGTATGAAAACTGCCCTTGGTCAAAATTCACTTTGTTCCATAAACCAATAGAGCCCCCCCAAACCAGACCCCCTTATTGAAATGGGGGGGGCTTGATTGGTGGCTATTGGCAGCAAAGTGAATTTTAGACCAAGACAGTTTTCACACGTGTGGCCCTTAACCTTGACCTCTCCCTCATGCACAGGCCATGGTCATTTTTGGGGGGTCTATACACGGGGCCCCCCCCCCCCCCTTGTTACAGTTTCTTCTCACCGCACAATATTCTCTTTCTGTTGTAAAACAATCAAATTGTTACTTTGGCAAAAATAAACAACGGATCTGATTGTAGCGGAATAAAAGCGGGCCAAAGGGAAAAAAAGTATGTTTTTCTTAAAATGGACGTTAAAAAGTCGGGCGGCGCGGTTCACAGCGGATGAAACAGATCCACAACCGAAAACGGACACTAATGGATGAAACCGCGGCGCCATCTTCGGAGGGTTTATAACTGATCCGTGCCTCTTTTTCCTCCCACGGCTGAAACTTGTTCGGCGCCCAGAAAAAAATAACAGATCTAAAAACCGATGCAAACAGGAATGCGGTGAGAACCCAGCCGTAATAGATGTGAATGGCGCCCCACAACCCCCACGACTTAAGGGAGTATTCTGATGTATATTTAAAAGGGGTTGTCTCTTTTCTTAAATCATCTCACCTTCAGTCCGTTTTCTAGTTTATTTAAATTCAGGGGCGTGTTTACTGGCTTCCTTGGCACCCCTTTTGAGGCCAGGTCTGTTAGCTATTAGCAACCAGTGTGGCCCCCAGCCTATCAGGAGTTGGAACAGGTCTGTAGCTTTTGAAAACCATTGCTGGCACCTATCAGGAGAGTGGAAAGGTCTGAGTATACCCCAAAAAAACCCCAGCGTGGCAAGCAATCAAGGATTGTCAAAAGGTTGAGCTATAGCAACCATGAAAGGCAGCCTATGGGGAGTTAAAAAACGGGGGGGGTTGGGGTAGCTATTGACCAGTGGGCAGCCTATCAGAGAGTTGAACAGCTGTGCTATGAAACAGGGGGTGGAGCCAAATCAGGGAGAGATTGAACAGTCTGTAGCTTTGCAAACATTTGTGGACCCATCGGAGAGATTGACAGGTCTGTAGCTATAGCAACTATGCTGGCGTTTATTTGGGAGATCAGGGACAGGTCTTGTAGTTTATAGCGCCCCTGAGGAGCTGATGCACCCAAAACAAGAGGGATATCCAACCATGGTATTTTCTCTGGAATTTTCGGCGCACCTGAAAAGAATTGACGCCAATATTTTATACATACAATAATAAAGCATAGGAGGCAGAGAGCGCCCCGGGCTCTACGCACAATCCAACGGCAAAACACAAGCGTTTATGCTTTTAAACTACGTTTGAACCCCCCTTGGACAGGTCAGTCGGGTTTCCGGTGCAGCGGTCGCGGTTTTATCGCAAAGTTGTCCGTCAGTCCTTACGCCGGATGTTTGGGACAGAAAGTCTGATCAAAGTGTGAACCGGCCTTACGAGACTGCGCTTCTGATCGCATCAGCTGAGGTCGGTGTTTGGCGGTAGATTCGTTCCATCCATTTTGAATAGAAAACCAAACGCAGGCGAGAACTGAACCGAACCCCAGATCCTAAACCTAAACCTTGACCCCAGCACTGTCCGCGGCGGTAACAGAGGCGGCCCCTTTAAGAATGCGCTGCAGCCGTGTGCACACCTGTGTGTGGCGACACAATCCTGGGGCGTTTGCTCAGTCAATCAGCCTCCCCCCATCTAGGCTCCTGTGTCCACACCCGCGGCTGCACCTGACACTTCCCCCGGTGCATTCGGCTGACGAAGCCCCAAAGGCAGAAGTTCTATGGCGCAGCTCCCCCCCCCCGGGAGAACCCTCCCCCTCCCAGCCTGCCCCTGGGTATAGAGAAACCAAAACCCCATCACCCTCATTATCCCCCTATATAGGGAAAAAAAACCCCCATCTCCTCAGCACTGCCCCTTGTTGGGAAAAACACCCCCATCACCTCAGCACGCCCCTGTGTTAGGGGAAAAACCACCCCCATCTTACTAAAGCCCACTGCCCCCCTGTGTATAGGGAAACCAACCCCCACATTCCTAGCCTGCCCCTGTGTTGGGGAAACCCACCACCCCATCTCTCAGCATCCCCCCTGTGTATAGGGAAACCCCACCCCCCTCACCCCTCAGCACTGCCCCTGTGTAAAGGGAACCACCACCCCCTACCCTCAGCACTGCCCCTGTGTATGGGGAACCCACCACCCCTCATCCCGCACGCCCTGTTATGGGGAACCACCACCCCCCATCCCCTCACACTCCCCCCTGTGTATAGAGGAACCCCCCCCCCATCACCCTTTAGCATTTCCCCTGGTTAGGGAACACACCCCCATCATCCTCAGCAGCCCCCTGTTATGGGGAACCCAAAACCCACCCCCTCATCCTCAGAAACTGCCCCCCCCTGTGTATAGGGGAAAAACACCCCCCCCCTTTCCCTCAGCACTCCCCCTGTGTATAGAGGAACACCCCCCCCATCACCCTCAGCACCCCCCCCCGGGTTATGGGGAACCCCCCCCCCATAATCCCCAAACCCTGCCCCCCTTTATAGGGAAACACCCCCCCCATCTCCTCAGCACTCCCCCTGTGTATAGGGAAACCCCCCCCATCACCCTCAGCACTGCCCTGTGTTGGGGGACACCACCCCATCATCCCGCATGCCCTGGTTGGGAAACCCCCCCAAAACCCCCCACTCATCCCTCAGCACTCCCCCTGTGTATGGGAAACCCCACCCCCATCACCCTCAGCACTCCCCCTGTGTATAGAAACAAAAACCCCCCCTCATCCTCACCCCTTTGCCCCTGTGTATGAGGAACACCCCCCATCATCCCACATCCCCTGTGTATAGGAACACCACCCCCATCCCTGCGGGGAGGAGGCTCCGGTGAAAGCAAATGCTCCGCACCTCTGTTTGTCTTCACCTCTGCTCCACAGGAAACGCGCCCTCCGCATCCTCCCCGCAGCCCCATCACCACTGCGGGGGGGAAGCGGAGAACAGGGTTTGGACAGGGGCGCTGCCGGGTCCCGGCAGTCCTTTTGGGAACGCACGATAATGTAGATGACACCGCAGTCCCCAGTAACCCATAAATAACACAGGCTAAAATTTAGTAGAGGGGAGGCTGCACAGATATCACCTGCAGTCCTATGTAACACCACAGATAACACAGGGATAAATCTGAGTACAGGGGACGCTGCACAGAGGTCCCCTGCAGTCCTTTGTAACAGCACAGATCACACAGTGATAACTGAGTACAGATAATATAGTAGATGTCACTGGTCCTATGTACAGCAGATCACACTAGTGTAACTGAGTACAGATAATATAGTAGATGTCACCTGCAGTCCTATGTAACAGCACAGATAATGTAGTAGATGTCACCTGGAGTCCTATGTAACACCACAGATAATGTAGTAGATGTCACCTGCAGTCCTATGTAACACCACTGATAACTGAGCTCAGATAAAGTAGTGGATGTCAGCTGCAGTCCTATGTAACAGCACAGATAACACGCAATGATCATGTTACCTGCAGTCCCATGTAACATCACAGATCACATAGCACACGCCCCGGCAGTCCCATGTAACACCATAAATAACAGTGATAACTTTCCAAGTACAGAAGACGCTGCACAGATCTCACCTGCAGTCCCATGTAAGCCTCCACTGCACACCCTGCTGAGCACTCGGGGCTGACGCTACATTTCCAGCTGTCCCTTGCAGTCCTATGTAACAGCACAGATAATACAGTGATAACTCTCTAGGTGCAATAATGTAGTTGGTGTCACCTGCTGTCCTATGTAACACCACAGATAACAAACAGTGATAGCTCTCTCAGTACAGAAGACGATGCACAGATCTCACCTGCAGTCCTATGTAACACCACAGATAACAAACAGTGATAGCTCTCTCAGTACAGAAGACGATGCACAGATCTCACCTGCAGTCCTATGTAACACCACAGATCATGTAGCAGACACTCCCTGCAGTCCCATGTAACAGTGCAGATCATTAGCAGACGCCCCCTGCAGTCCTATGTAACACCACAGATCATGTAGCAGACACTCCCTGCAGTCCCATGTAACAGTACAGATCATTAGCAGACGCCCCCTGCAGTCCCATGTAACAGCACAGATCATGTAGCAGACGCCCTTGCAGTCCCATGTAACAGTACAGATCATGTAGCAGACGCCCCTGCAGTCCCATGTAACAGCACAGATCATGTAGACGCCCCCTGCAATCCCATGTAACAGCACAGATCATGTAGTAGACGACCCTGCAATCCCATGTAACAGCACAGATCATGTAGACGCCCCCTGCAGTCCCATGTAACAGCACAGATCATGTAGACGCCCCCTGCAGTCCCATGTAACAGCACAGATCATGTAGACGCCCCCTGCAGTCCCATGTAACAGCACAGATCATGTAGACGCCCCCTGCAGTCCCATGTAAGCCCCGCTGAGCGCCGTCACCCGGGCGGAGGCGGACACGTCGCTCCCGGCCGGTCTCTCACCTGGTGTCGGGGCTCGGATGCTGCAGCCGCCGCCGCCGCCGCCGTCACCGCCGTCCTCCCCGGTTACACGATGTCACGGAGCCCGGGGCTGTAGGAAGGAGGCTCCGCGGCCCGAATCCTCCCCCAGGGCGCGGCCTCTGTCCCGGGACACACCCACAGCGGCACCGGACGGAGCGAGCACCGGAGACTGCGGCCCGAGAGTCCCCGCCCCCGACAGCGTCACCTGCGGGGGCCGGAGGCGGTTACCTAGCAACGGCGCCCACCGCCGAGAGAGCGGCACTGGCCCTGTGTATAGAGGAACACCACCCCCATCATCCTCAGCACTGCCCCTGTGTATAGAGAAACACCACCCCCATCATCCTCAGCACTGCCCCTGTGTATAGAGAAACACAACCCCCATCATCCTCAGCACTGCCCCTGTGTATAGGGAAACCCACCCCTCATCACTCAGCACTGCCCCTGTGTATAGAGGAACCACCCCCATCATCCTCATAACTGCCCCTGTGTATAGAGCACAGCAACCCCCATCATCCTCAGCACTGCCCCTGTGTATAGGGAACCACACCCCCCATCATCCTCACTACTGCCCCTGTATATAGAGGAACACCACCCCCATAATCCTCAGCAATGCCCCTGTGTATAGAGGAACACCACCCCCATCATCCTCAGCACTGCCCCTGTGTATAGAGGAACACAACCCCCATCATCCTCAGCACTGCCCCTGTGTATAGAGGAACACCACCCCCATCATCCTCAGCACTGCCCCTGTGTATAGAGCACCACAACCCCCATCATCCTCAGCACTGCCCCTGTGTATAGGGGAACACCCCCCCCCCCATCATCCTCAGCACTGCCCTTGTGTATAGGGAACACAACCCCCATCATCTTCAGCACTGCCCCTGTGTATAGAGCACAGCAACACCCATCATCCTCAGCACTGCCCCTGTGTATAGGGGAACACAACCCCCATCATCCTCAGCACTGCCCCTGTGTATAGGGAACACAACCCCCATCATCCTCAGCACTGCCCCTGTGTATAGAGGAACACCACCCCCATCATCCTCAGCACTGCCCCTGTGTATAGATGAACCACCCCCATCATCCTCAGCACTGCCCCTGTGTATAGAGGAACACCACCCCCATCATCCTCAGCACTGCCCCTGTGTATAGAGGAACCACCACCCCCATCATCCTCAGCACTGCCCCTGTGTATAGAGGAACACCACCCCCATCATCCTCAGCACTGCCCCTGTGTATAGAGGAACACAACCCCTATCATCCTCAGCACTGCCCCTGTGTATAGAGGAACACCACCCCCATCATCCTCAGCACTGCCCCTGTGTATAGGGAACCACCACCCCCATCATCCTCAGCACTGCCCCTGTGTATAGAGGAACACCACCCCCATCATCCTCAGCACTGCCCCTGTGTATAGGGAACACACCCCCCCATCATCCTCAGCACTGCCCCTGTGTATAGAGGACCACACCCCCGATCATCCTCAGCACTGCCCCTGTGTATAGAGGAACACAACCCCCATCATCCTCAGCACTGCCCCTGTGTATAGAGGAACACCACCCCCATCATCCTCACGACTGCCCCTGTGTATAGAGGAACACCACCCCCATCATCCTCAGCACTGCCCCTGTGTATAGAGGAACACCACCCCCATCATCCTCAGCACTGCCCCTGTGTATAGGGAACCACCACCCCCATCATCCTCAGCACTGCCCCTGTGTATAGGGAACACCACCCCCATCATCCTCAGCACTGCCCCTGTGTATAGGGAACCACCACCCCCATCATCCTCAGCACTGCCCCTGTGTATAGGGAACCACCACCCCCATCATCCTCAGCACTGCCCCTGTGTAGAGAGGACCCCCACCCACATCATCCTCAGCACTGCCCCTGTGTATAGAGGAACACCCCCCATCATCCTCAGCACTGCACCTGTGTATAGGGAACACCACCCCCATCATCCTCAGCACTGCCCCTGTTTATAGAGGAACACCACCCCCATCATCCCTTCAGCACTGCACCTGTGTATATGGCACAACAACCCCCATCATCCTCAACACTGCCCATGTGTATAGTGAACCACCACCCTCATCATCCTCACTACTGCCCCTGTGTATAGAGAACCACCACCCCCAGCAGCCTCAGCACTGCCCCTGTTTTATAGAGGAACACCACCCCCATCATCCTCAGCACTGCCCCTGTGTATAGGGGAACACCACCCCCATCATCCTCACTACTGCCCCTGTGTATAGAGGAACACCACCCCCATCATCCTCAGCACTGCCCCTGTGTATAGGGAACCACCACCCCCATCATCCTCACTACTGCCCCTGTGTATAGAGAACCACCCCCCCCATCATCCTCACTACTGCCCCTGTGTATAGAGGAACCACAACCCCATCATCCTCAGCACTGCCCCTGTGTATAGAGGAACACCACCCCCATCATCCTCACTACTGCCCCTGTGTATAGAGCACAACAACGCACATCATCCTCACAACTGCCCCTGTATATAGAGGAACACCACCCCCATCATCCTCAGCACTTCCCCTGTGTATTGGGTACCACCACCCCCATCATCCTCAGCACTGCCCCTGTGTATAGGGAACCACCCCCCCATCATCCTCACTACTGCCCCTGTGTATAGGGAACCACCACCCCCCATAAACCTCAGCACTGCCCCTGTGTATAGGGAACAACCATCATCCTCAGCACTGCCCCTGTGTATAGAGGAACCCCAACCCCATCATCCTCAGCACTGCCCCTGTGTGTAGACTACAACAACCCCCATCATCCTCAGCACTGCCCCTGTGTATAGGGAACCACCACCCCCATCATCCTCAGCACTGCCCCTGTGTATAGAGGAACACCACCCCCATCATCCTCAGCACTGCCCCTGTGTATAGGGAACCACCACCCCCATCATCCTCACTACTGCCCCTGTGTATAGGGAACCACCACCCCCATCATCCTCACTACTGCCCCTGTGTATAGAGGAACACAACCCCCATCATCCTCAGCACTGCCCCTGTGTATAGGGAACACCACCCCCATCATCCTCAGCACTGCCCCTGTGTATAGAGGAACCACCACCCCCATCATCCTCAGCACTGCCCCTGTGTATAGGGAACCACACCCTCATCATCCTCACAACTGCCCCTGTGTATAGAGGAACACCACCCCCATCATCCTCAGCACTGCCCCTGTGTATAGAGGAACACAACCCCCATCATCCTCAGCACTGCCCCTGTGTATAGGGAACCACCACCCCCATCATCCTCAGCACTGCCCCTGTTTATAGAGGAACACCACCCCCATCATCCCTTAAGCACTGCACCTGTGTATAGGGAACACCACCCCCATCATCCTCAGCACTGCCCCTGTGTATAGGGAACACCACCCCCATCATCCTCACTACTGCCCCTGTGTATAGAGGAACACCACCCCCATCATCCTCAGCACTGCCCCTGTGTATAGAGGAACACCACCCCCATCATCCTCAGCACTGCCCCTGTGTATAGGGAACCACCACCCCCATCATCCTCACGACTGCTGTTAAAGAGACACCACCCCCATCCCTCACCGCCCCTGTGTATAGGGAACCACCACCCCATCCATCCTCCTACACTGTCCCTGTGTATAGGGAACCACCACCCCCATCATCCTCACTACTGCCCCTGTGTATAGGGAACCACCCCCCTCATCCTCAGCACTGCCCCTGTGTATAGAGGAACACCACCCCCATCATCCTCACTACTGCCCCTGTGTATAGGGGACCACCACCCCCATCATCCTCAGCACTGCCCCTGTGTATAGAGGAACACCACCCCCATCATCCTCAGCCCTGCCCCTGTGTATAGGGAACCATCACCCCCATCATCCTCACTACTGCCCCTGTGTATAGGGAACCACCCCCCCCCATCATCCTCACTACTGCCCCTGTGTATAGGGAACCACCACCCCCATCAACCTCAGCACTGCCCCTGTGTATAGAGGAACACCACCCCCATCATCCTCACTACTGCCCCTGTGTATAGAGGAACACCACCCCCATCATCCTCAGCACTGCCCCTGTGTATAGAGGAACACCACCCCCATCATCCTCAGCACTGCCCCTGTGTATAGAGGAACACCACCCCCATCATCCCTTAAGCATTGCCCCTGTGTATAGGGAACCATCACCCCCCTCATCCTCAGCACTGCCCCTGTGTATAGAGGAACACCACCCCCATCATCCTCAGCACTGCCCCTGTGTATAGAGCACAGCAACCCCCATCATCCTCACCACTGCCCCTGTGTATAGGAAACCACTGCCCCTGTGCATAGAGTACCACAACCCCCATCAGCCTCAGCACTGCCCCTGTGTATAGGGAACCACCACCCCCATCATCCTCAGCACTGCCCCTGTGTATAGGGAACCACCACCCCCCATCATCCTCACTACTGCCCTGTTATAGGGAACACCCCACCCCCATCATCCTCAGCAATGCCCCTGTGTATAGGACCACCCCCATCATCTCAGCACTGCCCCTGTGTATATGAGCACAACCCCATCATCCTCAGCACTGCCCCTGTGTATAGGGAACCACCACTCCCATCATCCTCAGCACTGCCCCTGTATATAGAGGAACACAGCCCCCATCATCCTCAGCATTGCCCCTGTGTATAGGGAACCACCACCCCCATCATCCTCAGCACTGCCCCTGTGTATATGAAACTCCCCCCCCCCATCATCCTCAGCACTGCCTCTGTGTATAGGGGAACACAACCCCCATCATCCTCACTACTGCCCCTGTCTATAGAGGAACACCACCCCCATCATCCTCAGCACTGCCCCTGTGTATAGAGCACAGCAACCCCCATCATCCTCAGCACTTCCCCTGTGTATAGGGGAACACCACCCCCATCATCCTCAGCACTGCCCCTGTGTATAGGGACCACCACCCCCATCATCCTCAGCACTGCCCTGTGTTAAGGGAACCACAACCCCCATCATCCTCAGCCACTGCCCTTTGTTATAGGGGAACACCCCCCCCCCTCAACCTCAGCACTGCCCTGTGTTATAGGAACACACCCCCATCATCCTCAGCAATGCCCCTGTGTATAGAGCACAGCAACCCCCCATCATCCTCAGCACTGCCCTGTGTTATAGAGGCACACACCACCCCATCATCTCACGCCGCCCTGTGTGTAGAGAACCACCACCCCCATCATCCTCAGCACTGCCCCTGTGTATAGGGAACACAACCCCCATCATCCTCAGCACTGCCCCTGTGTATAGAGCACAGCAACACCCATCATCCTCAGCACTGCCCCTGTGTTTAGAGCACCACAACCCCCATCATCTTCAGCACTGCCCCTGTGTGTAGAGAACCACAACCCCCTTCATCCTCACCACTGCCCCTGTGTATAGAGAACAGCAACGCCCATCATCCTCACCACTGCCCCTGTGTATAGAGCACCACAGCCCCAATCATCCACACCACTGCCCCTGTGTATAGAGCACCACAACCCCCATCATTCTCACGACTGCCCCTGTGTATAGGGAACCACAACCCCCATCATCCTCACCACTGCCCTTTTGTATAGAGCACAACAACCCCCATCATCCTCACCACTGCCCCTGTGTATAGAGCACCACAACCCCCATCATCCTCACCACTGCCCCTGTGTATAGGGAACCACAACCCCCATCATCCTCACCACTGCCCCTGTGTATAGAGCACCACAACCCCCTTCATCCTCACCACTGCCCCTGTGTATAGAGGAACCACAACCCCCATCATCCTCACTACTGCCCCTGTGTATAGAGCACAACAACGCCCATCCTTCTCACCACTGTCCCTGTGTATAGAGCACCACAACCCCCATCATCCTCACCATGCCCTGGGTAGAGGAACCAAACCCCCATTCACCCCACTGCCCTTGTTAGACTACAACAACCCCCATCATCCTCACCACTGCCCCTGTATATAGAGGAACACCACCCCCATAATCCTCAGCAATGCCCCTGTGTATAGAGCACCACCCCCATCATCCTCAGCACTGCCCCTGTGTATAGAGGAACACCACCCCCATCATCCTCAGCACTGCCCCTGTGTGTAGAGAACCACCACCCCCATCATTCTCACGACTGCCCCTGTGTATAGGGAACACAACCCCCATCATCCTCAGCACTTCCCCTGTGTATAGGCACACCAAAACCCCTCTCCTCAGCACTGCCCATGTGTTAGAGCAACAACCCCCATCATTTCCCCAACTGCCCTGTGTTAGAGAAACCCCACCCCCTCTTCCCACCACTGCCCCTGTGTTGTGGGAACCACCCCCCCATCATTCTCACCACTGCCCCTGTGTATAGAGGAACACCACCCCCATCATCCTCACCACTGCCCCTGTGTATAGAGCACCACAACCCCCATGATCCTCACCACTGCCCCTGTGAAGAGCACAACAACCCCCATCATCCTCACCACTGCCCCTGTGCATAGAGTACCACAACCCCCATCATCTTCACCACTGCCCGTATGTATAGAGCACCATAACCCCCATCATTCTCACCACTGCCCCTGTGTATAGGGAACCACAACCCCCATCATCCTCACCACTGTCCCTGTGTATAGAGTACAACAACCCCCATCATCCTCACCACTGCCCCTGTGTATAGAGCACCACAACCCCATCATCCTCACCACTGCCCCTGTGTATAGAGCACAACAACACCCATCCTCCTCACCTCTGACCCTAAGTATAGAGTACCACAACCCCCATCATCCTCACCACTGACCCTGTGTATAGAGCACCACAACCCCCATCATCCTCACCACTGTCCCTGTGTATAGAGTACAATGACCCCCATCATCCTTATCACTGCCCCAGTGTGTAGGGGATCACAACCTCATCATTATTTTCTTATAGATTGTAACCTGTGATAAGGGCTCTCACGCCTCTTATGTCCTCCTATCTCTACATAGAATGTAAGCTCTTGTGATCAGGACCCTCACTCCTCTTGTGTCCCCTCTATTTCCTCATAGATTGTAAGCTCTTGTGATCAGGACCCTCTCTTGTGCCCCTATCCTATAGATTGTAAGCCTTGTGATCAGGGTCCTCACTCCTCTTGTGTCCCTTCTATTCTCCTCATAGATTGTAAGCTCTTGTGATCAGGGCTCACTCTCATGTGTCCTCCTACCTCTAGTTGTAATCTTGTGATCAGGACCATCTATGTGCCCCTCTATCTCCTCATAGATTGTAAGCTCTTGTGATCAGGAATCACTCTCATGTTCTCTATCTCCTCATAGATTGTAATCTGTGATCGGCTATCCTCTTGTTCCTATATCTCCTCATAGATTGTAAGCTCTTGTGATCAGGACCCTCACTCCTCATGTGTCCTCCTATCTCCTCATAGATTGTAAACTCTTGTGATCAGGACCCTCACTCCTCTTGTGTCCCCTATATCTCCTCATAGATTAATCTTGTGATTCTTCTTGTGTCTTTATCCTCATAGATTGTAAGCTCTTGTGATCAGGACCCTCACTCCTCTGTGTTCTCCTATCTCCTCATAGATTGTAAGCTCTTGGGATCAGGGCCCTCACTCCTCTTGTATCTCCCGTTTCCTCATAGATTGTAAGCTCTTGGGATCAGGACCCTCACTCCTAATGTGTCCTCCTATCTCCTCATAGATTGTAAGCTCTTGTGATCAGGGCCCTCACTCCTCTTGTATCTCCCGTTTCCTCATAGATTGTAAGCTCTTGTGATCAGGACCCTCATTCCTCTTGTGCTCCCCTATTCCTCATATATTTTAAGGCTTAGGGGGTGTGTGGGGCCCTTGAGCCCTAGGCCAGTCAGAGGGCCCCTGTTGACCACTGTGCAGCAAGCTCTGTTTACACTGCAGTTAAGGTGTCCATTATGTTGTGTGGTTCCTCTGTTATTCCTCCTAAACATTCATCACCAATCTGTCAGCTGGGTGTTACCAATTGGAGGCGTTTCCTACACTGTCTGACATTGTCCAATCAGTCCTAACAGTAGCAACTGGAATGGTAACACCCATCTGACAGATTCAGTAATGAATTTCCAGGAGGAATAAAAGAGGAACAGCACAGCCCAGAGATCTAAGAGAAGAGGCTGCAGGATTGTTATTTCACAGGGAACACAAGGATTTACTAAAACAGAGCTGTCAAGAGAGGTCACAGGTCCTTTGCTGCCAGTTTTGGTGCCAGATACCACAGGACGCCTTCAGAGCTTTTTGGGTGGAACTTACACAATATACAGCAGGTGGTTTTCATGCTATGGGTGTATAATGCACATGATTTGGAGTCTGGAGGGAGCGGGGTCAGCAGACGGTCCTCTTATATAACTCAGCGATGCCTCCCGGCTACAATCAACCTTATCTGCCTCCTTCCTGCTGATACTTTCCGATGGTCCAGACAGAAGGGACCCGTCTTCAGCTCGTTGCCTGCACCTGTCACCCCTGGATCTGACAGATGACTCGCCATGGTTTTTTCCTGATTCCTTGCCCAGTTCCCTTGTCTCATTCATTTCTATAGAAATTTCGGATCTATATATATCATATGACCAGCAGATCAGAGGAGCCCTGATGGGACATGACTATTGGGGTCGCTGGTCGGGGTCAGCCAGGACACATTGGAAGTCAATGACAACCCTGGTCCTATCTCTACCAATGTCCCTGGATATGCTAACCCTAAGGGTATGTTCACACGGTGTATTGCGGCACGTACAGTATGTGCTGCAATACGCCGGGTGCTTTGGAAGTCCGTGTGGACGGGCGCCGGCCCCATTGACATGCATTGTTCGAGGCGCGTAATCGGCGCAAACATGTCAATTCTCCCCCTGCGCGTACAATACGATTGTATTGTATGTGCAGGGGGACGACGCGTAACTCATAGCTCTCTATGAGAGCTATGGATTACCGTAATTGCAGTGCGCAATATGCGGCGAAATGCGCACCAAAATAAGCCGTGTGAACAAACCCTAAGACCAAAGGCGTAACTTAAAGGAGTTGTCTCACTACATTGATTCATCTTGCCTCAGTCCTGTTTTCTTGGTTTCACTTTGAATTCAGTTCAGGGGCGTGTTTATTGGCTTCCACTAGACTGCAGTAGAAGCCAGGTCTGTAGCTATAGCAACCAGTGCTGGCAGCCTATCAGGAGAGAGCAAACAGGTCTGTAGCTATAGCAACCAGTGCTGGCAGCCTATCAGGAGAGAGCAAACAGGTCTGTAGCTATAGCAACCAGCGCTGGCAGCCTATCAGGAGAGAGCAAACATGTCTGTAATAGTGACCTGAGGAGCTGATGCAGCCCATACAAGAGGGGATATCTAGGAATAGGTAGGACACTGTTAATGAACATATATTGCAAAGTGACTTGTTTTTGCAAGATCTTTAACATAAGAAGCAGCAATCCTTGTAGTGAGACAACCCCTTTAAAGCTCTGGGACCCTAGTGCAAAAACTGAAATGGCCCCCAGCTACCATGATCCACTTACAATGTTGGTGTCTCCTTATGTGGCAGGAGGGCTTTTGGGCCCCTTCAGGCTGCAGGGTCCGGAAGCGACTGCTACCTCTGCCACCCTGTAGCTTCACCTCTGCCTAAGACATCAGTGGAAGGAGGTAGACGAGCCGGGAAAGAGGAGCCTTACATCCGAGCCGACATCTTCCATTGTAATTCTGCCCCTGCGATTAGGTTACGTGCAGATTCACTACTGTTGCCGTCCATCAGCCACAAACTGCTGCGTAACCGGAGTAGACTTCAGCTAATCAACAAGGTCACCCAACCTAGAACCTTGGCCTTTTGCTGAGGGCGGCCTCTAAGCCTGTGCCTATAGGTGAACCCACCCTGGGCAGAACCTTTGGTTTGTTATTACCTGGTGGTTGGCACTTGGTAGGATTTTGACCCCTCAGCCTTCTCTGTCCTCTTAGGATATGTTCACGCATTGGGGGTTTTCTCCTACAAAATCACACGTAATCTGGGGAGAAATCTAAGGCGTGTTTCGCCTCATATTTGGACCCACGTCACACCTGCCGATAACGAAATCCAAGGAGGATCTGCTCAAAAGAACAGACACGTCCTTTCTTTTCATACGCACCAGGGATATGAAATCTGCGCTGTGGGTTTTTCTCACCACAGTAATTAGCTTTTAACATGTAAGGAAAGGTAAATGAAGACTATTACCAAATATATTGCTGTTTTGATTTTGCTTTGTTTAGGAAAGTTTTTTAATTCCTGCTTTTGTGAACAAGTTTCTCTTGGTTACCGACCACCTCTCCCTTCTCTTTGTCTTATCTGATTGCTCCAAGCTGCCCTTCCACCTGTCACAGATGTAGGTGGATTCACTGGACCGCCGATGGTATAAGCCACGGCAGTCCAACGGTATTCACCATAGCCCGCCGCAAAGCGGGTTAGACTTGAACCGTTCGAGTAAAAGTTAAGTTCAAAGAGGCCTGGACTCGCGGGACAGGGGTGTAATTCTACCGCTGTATAAAGCATTGGTGCGACCTCACTTAGAATATGGTGTTCAGTTCTGGGCTAGTTTAAAAGAAAAATTTAATGGAGTAGGAGAGTCAAAAAAAACGCCAAACTATGCTGTCAGTATGGGCACAGTTTATAGAAAAGATGTAATGGAGCTAGAGAGAGTGCAAATACGAGCAACCAAACCTATAAGGGGAATGGAGCATCTTAGAGAGAGTGCAAAGATGAGCAACCAAACTTATAAGGGGAATGGAGCATCTTAGTTATGAGGAGAGGTTAGTAGAATTGAACTTATTTAGTCTTGAGAAAAGACGGCTTCGGGAGGACATGATTAATTTATATAAATATATAAATGGTCCCTACAAAAAGTATGGGGAAAAATTATTTCATGTAAAGCCCCCTCAAAAGACAAGGGGACATTCCCTTCATCTGGAGAGAAAAGGATTCAATCTCCAGAGGAGAAAGCGTTCTTCACTGTAAGAACTGTAAATCTGTGGAATAGCCGCCTGAGGAGCTGGTCACAGCAGGAACAGGTGAGGGTTTCAAGGAAGGTTTAGATACCTACCTGAAACTAAAGAATATTAATGCGTATGTAGCTATGTCAAATTCTGGATCCTGGCTGCTGGAGGCTTTGGGGTCAGAGATGGGGTCTCCCCTGGAGCAGATTGGTTCTTGCGTTGTGGGTTTCAGGGCATTAACCAGTGGGGAGGTTGGGCTTGAAATCCTTGTCTCTCTCCCGTCACCCACTTTTTTCCCTCCCTTGGTTGAACTTGATGGACACGTGTCTTTTTTCAACCGTACTAACTATGAGTTAAACTTCACGATTTTTTAGAACTCCAGCTGAATCGAACATTTTACTGAAACGCGCTTCTTCAGAAGAGGTTTTAGACGTGTTTCTCCGCGCGTTTTTGACGCATTTTTGGGCAAAGTTTTGGAGGAGGTTTTCAACACTGATTTCACCCTTAGAAACTAATAGCCAGAGCGAAAACCGTGCTGAAAAAAAGCTCCAAAAAACGCGTCAAAAATACACAGAGAAACGCATCTAAAATGTGTTGAGGTTTTGAAGCTTTCCATTGAATCCTATGGGGATTTTCAGCTGAAATTGCTTCAAGAATTGACATGACATTTTTTTCAGCGCCCAAAACAGCGTGCAAAGAAGCGGCTAAAATGTGCATGAAATCCTCGTCATATGTGAACAACAACGCTGCTTTACATAGGAATCAACGAAAATGAACTGGGCGTTTTGGAGGCTTTTTTGATGCTGTTTTGGGAGCGGAAATGCTTGGAAAACTGCTCTGAAAGCAGCGTCAAAATCAGCCGTGTGAACATACCTTAAAGGGAATTTATTGCTTCATCAGTTCGTCTGTTTTTTGTAGTTTAATTTTCTCAGCTCCTCAAATGCAGAGGCGTTTCTTCCCCTCCCAGCTGGGTGTTTCTTAACTGAAGGGGGCTGACATCATCCCTCCCTTCACTGTTCATGCGCGCTCCTGAGTCAGTGTGCTCTCCCCCCCCCTCCCCCGTCTCTGTATGAGTCCACATCTCACTGTGTCATTCCTCTCTCTATGCTTTCTTATTTTGTAAGAGCTGTTTACATACCACAGCCCTGCATTCAGTCTAGACAGTCTTCTATGAACTCAGAGCACTGATCTCTTCTCCTCTCACAGCTGGAGGTTTGTTACAGTTGAATCCAGTCTTCTATGAACTCATCCAGAGCAGCACAGATCTGTTTCCTTTCTATGTTTACACGCAGGAGCATTAGGCACCGAGCACAATTCTGCTGTTTTCTGGTTGTAGAAGCAGCTGCAGTGTTACTGTAGAGCTGCTGGCTTTGCAGAGTGAAATGTTGCCGGCCCCTTATTCTGAGTGAGAGAGGCAGGAATGCGCGCTCCCGTGAATACGACCGGGGGCCAGACAGAATGTAAATTAATAGAGCAGGCAGGCAATGAAATGAAAGGAGGTGGAATCCGACCGACACTGGAGAACAGTGTTTACAGAAAATTAAGATAAGGGAGACTGTGAAAACAAGACAGCTTTGCAAATTACATCCAATTGCAAAGTTGCTTGTTTTCACTGTCCCCTTATTCTGAAGACCATTTAATGAAATGATACAATCCCTTTAAAGAGAACCTGTCACATAGGTTGTGCCCCCTTGCTGAGGACAGCACAAGCCAGTGTCAGACCTGCTGTTTCCAGCGCTGTGTCCCTTATTCTGTAAGATGCCGCAGTTTTCGTGTATGCTCAAATCTGCAGTTTTCAGCCACAAAAGTCATTCAAAGAGCTATTTTTTTTCAAACCCCGCCCACCTGAGGCTAGCCCCGCCCACCTCAACTGATTAACCTGTTACTTTGAATAGGTAGAACCATGTGAATAAGTCAGTGGGCGGGGATAGCCTTTGGTGGGCGGGGCTAACACCTGCTCATGAATAAGATTTGAGGGGTAAATGCTCTAAAACTGCTGCATCTTACAGAATAAGGGACACAGCGCTGGAAACAGCAGGTCTGACACTGGCTTGTGCTGCCCTCAGCAAGGGGGGCACAACCTATGTGACAGGTTCCCTTTAAGGCTAGGTCCACATGGAATCCGATGGCATTTTCACATTGCTGGACCGCTGGATTTCGGATTCCCGGTGGCCCAGTACTTTAAGGCTGTGGGAATCCGGCAGGATATACAACATGTTCTGTATTCCAGCGGACGGTCGATGGTTTAGGTTTCCCTCAGTCAAAAATCTGTGCAGTGTAGACTACAGCTCAGATTTCCTATTGAGGTCTATGGGGATGATTTACAATCGGATATTTGTGGATTCTAAATACTGAATCTGTTAAAAATCCGACTGTAAACCAGTCTCATGGAGACATGGCCTTAGGGGTCTCTGATACCATCATTTACACACAGAAGTTTTTCTGCTGGATTTTTATGGAATGGCAGAAAAAAAAATCGTCGTGTTTCCTTGTCTGCCACATTCTGGGCTCTGCTGCCCTGGGGCACTGCATATGGCAGCATATGGCGGCACTGTAGTATGGCGGCGTTGATCAGACAGCACAGGCCTATGGCAAGTCACGCCAACAGCAATAACAAGGTCACAACTCACTGCAGGGACTTTTGCATCTGGAAGTAAAATTCTGGTTTTACAGTCATGGATCTGAATAACTATCCCATAAGATGCAGGTTTTGGAAATTTTTATAAAAACAAACAAACTGTGAAATGGCAAAAAGAGGATGGTTGGACAATTTTTTTTTTGATTTTTAAATCAAGATTTTTTTTAAAAAGTATTTTTTTATTTTACACTTGTACTTACAGTCCCCTTAGGACAGTGCTGTTTCTTTATTATTCCTCCTGGAAACGTACTATGGAATCTGTCAGGTGGGTGTTATCATTCCAGTTTTCAAAGGGGCGTGTCCCTGCACACACTGACTCAGCACTGATTGGACACTTTCAGACTGTGCAGGACACCCCCACAATTGGTAACACCCCTCTGACTGATTCAGTAATACATTTCCAGGAGGAATAACAGAGGAACAGCACAACACAGAGTTATAAGAGAAGAGGCTCCAGGATTGTAATTTCATGAGGAACACAAGGATTTACTAAGACAGACAATTCTGTAGTAACGGCTCTTATAACTCTGTGTTGTGCTGTTACTTTGTTATTCCTCCTGGAAACGTACTACAGAATCTGTCAGCTGGGTGTTACCATTCCAGTTTTCAAAGGGGCGTGCTCTTGCACATACACTGACTCAGCACTGATTGCACAATGTCAGACTGTGCAGGACATGCCCTCAATTGGCAACACCCAGCTGACAGATTCAGTAATAGGTTTGTAGAAGGAATAACAGAGGAACAGCACAACACAGAGTTATAAGAGAAGAAGCTCCAGGATTGTTACTTCACAGAGAACACAAGGATTTACTAAGACAAACAATTCTGTAGTATCGACATTTATAATTCTGGGCTGTGCTGTTCCTCTGTTATTCCTCCTGGAAACGTACTACAGAATCTGTCAGATGGGTTCTAGCACTCCAGCTTTCAAAGGGGCGAGTCCATGCACATACACTGACTCAGCACTGATTGGACAATGTCAGACTGTGCAAGACATACCCCCAATTGGTAACACCCAGCTGACAGATTCAGTGATACATTTCCAGGAGGAATAACAGAGGAACAGGACAACACAGTTATAAGAAATGATGCTCTAGAGTTGTCTATTTTAGTTTATACATGTGTTCTCTGTGAAATAAAAATTCTGGAGCCTCTTCTCTTATAACTCTGTGTTGTGCTGTTCCTCTGTTATTCCTCCTGGAAAAGTACTACAGAATCTGTCAAGTGGGTGTTACCTTTCCAGTTTTCAAAGGGGCGTGTCTCTGCACACACACTGACTCAGGATTGACTGGACAATGTCAAACTGTTCAGGACACCCCCACAATTGGTAACACCTAGATGACAGATTCAGTGATACATTTCCAGGAGGAATAACAGAGGAACAGCACAACCCAGAATTATAAGTGAAGATGCTGCAGAATTGTTATATCACAGGTAACACAAGGATTTATTGACACCAACCTGGCAGGAGATCAGAAATTCTCTTTAATGCAAATCAAATCTGCAGCAAATTCTGCCGTGTCTGAACACACTCCGAGGGTTCAGTGATTGGTATAAACCACTTGGGTGCCGCCATCTTTCTATTTTTGTACATGGCTCACAGAGGATTGTCTAGACCAGGGGTCTTCAACCTGCGGCCCTCCAGCTGTTGGGAAACTAAAACTCCCATCATGCCCACTGTTAAAGATTATATAAATGCATTATGGGAGTTGTAGTTTCCCAACAGCTATAGGGCCGCAGGTTGAAGACCCTTTGGTCTAGACTGAATCCAATTGTGGCAAACCCTCAGCTAGACATAAAAAGACTACACTGGTCCATATAACGTAAGAATAGTTGATGGCTATGTCTGCGATGTGAAGGGCTATCACCCAGGAATCTGCTCGCTCCCCTCCGGCGCAGGCAGCCATTATCTGGAAGAATAATAACCCGAGCAGAATGAGCTGCAGAACGATTTGTGAAGGGATACGGCGCGCGCCCCCTCCCTCCTCACCACGTGATACCGATAGGAATCTGAGTGATGGAGCCGCCGCTGCAATGTGGCAGAGGAATCACGTTCTAATGAGTCACATACGGCACACAGGATCTGTGCCCACAGACGAGGCTTCCCAGCCGCGGCACATAGGGGACTCTGAGGACAGGAGACACCGGAGTCATGTACAATACGGCGTACACACACAATGAGGCAGACGCTACAATGACTCCCCAAATCATCACACACAATGAGGCAGACGCTACAATGACTCCCCCAAATCATCACACACAATGAGGCAGACGCTACAATGACTACCCAAATCATCACACAATGAGGCAGACGCTACAATGACTCCCCAAATCATCACACACAATGAGGCAGACGCTACAATGACTCCCCCAAATCATCATACACAATGAGGCAGACGATACAATGACTCCCCAAAAACAAAAAAACAATGAGGCAGACGCTACAATGACTCCCCCAAATCATCACACACAATGAGGCAGACGCTACAATGACTCCCCCAAAACATCACACAATGAGGCAGACGCTACAATGACTCCCCAAATCATCACACACAATGAGGCAGACGCTACAATGACTCCCCCAAATCATCACACACAATGAGGCAGACGCTACAATGACTCCCCCAAATCATCACACACACTGAGGCAGACGCTACAATGACTCCCCCAAATCATCACACACAATGAGGCAGACGCTACTATGACTCCCCCAAATCATCACACACAATGAGGCAGACGCTACAATGACTCCCCCAAATCATCACACACAATGAGGCAGACGCTACAATGACTCCCCCAAATCATCACACACAATGAGGCAGACGCTACAATGACTCCCCCAAATCATCACTGAGTATTTGGCAGACGATTCACTGACTCCCCCAAATCATCACACACAATGAGGCAGACGCTACAAATGACTCCCCAAATCATCACACACAATGAGGCAGACGCTACAATGACTCCCCAAATCATCACACACAATGAGGCAGACGCTACAATGACTCCCCCAAATCATCACACACAATGAGGCAGACGCTACAATGACTCCCCCAAATAATCACACACAATGAGGCAGACGCTACAATGACTCCCCAAATAAACACAAACAATGTGGCAGACGCTACAATGACTCCCCAAATCATCACACAGACCCTGCAGATACAGAGAAGTCTATGCAGGCCGGACACACAGGACCCGGCAACCTGGAGGATCAGATATAGGCAGGATGGAGAGGCCCCAAGAAGAAAGGGAAATAATTACACATATGCTACTGTCCGACTGGCCCACAGGGGAATAGGGGAAAGCTCCCGAGGGTCGCTGGGCTTGAGGGGCCAGTGTATGTATTTGCAAGGAGAAAGAGAGGTAGAAAGCAAGAGGCATGTGCAGTAGCCGTGGGCAGGGGGAGAAGAATCAACTCCACTGGTGGGCCTCAAGATCCATCTCCACTGGTGGCTCCAAGAACCAAATCTATTGGTGGCCCCAAGAATCAACTCTGCTGATGAGACCCAAAGATCAACTCCACTAGTGACCCCAAGAATCAACTCCACTGGTGGCCCCAAGAACCATCTCCACTGGTAGCTCCAAGAACCAAATCCATTGGTGGCCCCAAGAATCAACTCTGCTGGTGAGACCCAAAGATCAACTCCACTAGTGACCCCAAGAATCAACTCCACTGGTGGCCACAAGAACCATCTCCACTGGTATCTCCAAGAACCATCTCCACTGGTAGCTCCAAGAACCAAATCCATTGGTGGCCCCAAGAATCAACTCTGCTGGTGAGACCCAAAGATCAACTCCACTAGTGACCCCAAGAATCAACTCCACTGGTGCCCCAAGAACCATCTCCACTGGTAGCTCCAAGAACCAAATCCATTGGTGGCCCAAAGAATCAACTCTGCTGGTGAGACCCAAAGATCAACTCCACTAGTGACCCCAAGAATCAACTTCACTGGTTGCCCCAAGAATTTACTCCACTGGTGGGTCCCAGGAATCAACTCCACTGGTGGGCCTCAAGAATTAACTACACTGGTGGTTCCAAGAAACACCTCCACTGGTGGACCTCAAGAATCAACTGCACTGGTGGGCCCCAAGAATAAACTCCTCTGATGGGCCCTAACAATCATCTCCACCGGTGGCTCAAAGAAACACATCCACTGGTGGGCCCCAAGAATAAACTCCATTGGTGGTTCCAAGAATCACCTCCACTGGTGGGCCCAAAGAATCAATTTAACTGGTGGCCCCAAGAATCAACTCCACTGGTGGCCTCAAAAATCAACTACACTGGTGGCCCCAAGAATCAAATCCACTGGTGGGCCCCAAGACTCAACTCCACTGATGGCTCCAAGAATCAACATAACTGGTGGGCCCCAAGAATCATCTCCACTGATGGTCTCCAAGAATCAACTTAACTGATGGGTCCCCAGAGTAAACTCCACTGGTGGCTCCAAGAATCAACTATACTGGTGGCCCCAAGATTTAACTTCAATGGTTGGCTCAGGGCATCCCAGACCGACACAGGCTATTGTTACACTGTATATCTCAAGGAGAAACATTGCTTATTCCATTTATGATTCCACATGTATTTTTGGATTATTGGAAAATGGATTCAAAGGGTTGTCCATTAAAATTTAATGCACATCAGGCCAGGGTGGGCAAAAAAAGAAAAAAAGTTATATTTTCCCAACCACCTTGGCAAATTGCCTGAAAAGTCGTTACACCTACAGCATGCTGAGTTCTGCAGCAAAAGTGAAATAAAGAGAGAGTTATGTCTCTAGGTGATTTCTATTTCTCATTTGAGTTCCAGGTAACATCTGGCCACGTAAAGAAAAAAAAGCTTAAAAAAAACCCGCAAAGTGTAACACCAGCCAAAAGAAATGTTACTGTAATAGGTCTCACAGAGTGGACTAAAAAACCTTCCATTGAGTAGTGGAGCTGAATCTTGGGGTCACCAGTTTTGTTGATTTTTTAGGGCCCACCTGTGGAGATGATTCTTGGAGCCCACCAGTGCAGTTGATTCTTGGGGCCACTAGTGGAGTTGATTCGTGGGCCAACCAGTGGAGTTGTTCTGGGGCCACCCGTGGAGTTGATTCTTGGGCCCCAGTGGTGTGATTCTTGGGGCCACCAGTGGAGTTGATTCTTGGGGCCACCAGTGGAGTTGATTCTTGGGCCCACCAGTGGAGTCGAGTCTTGGGGCCACCAGTGGAGCTGATTCTTGGGGCCCATCAGTGGAGTTGATCTTGGGGCTGACCAGTGGAGTTGATTTTTGGGATCCACCAGTGCAGTTGATTTTTGGGGACCACCAGTGGGGTTGATCTTGGGGCACATCAGTGGAGTTATTCTTGGGGCCCCCCAGTGGAGTTGATTCCTGGGGTCACAGTGGAGTTGATTCCTGGGTCCAACAGTGGAGTTGATTCTTGGGGCCCACCAGTGGAGTTGATTCTTGGGGCCCACCAGTTTGGGGTTGATTCTTTGGGGCCACCCGTTTGGGTGAATTCTTGGAGCTCACCAGTGGGTTGATTCTTGGGGCCCACCAGTGGAGTTGATTCCTGGGCCACCAGTGGAGTTGATTCCGGGCCACCATGGAGTTGATTCCTGGGGCCACCAATGGAATTGATTCCTGGGGTCCAACAGTGGAGTTGATTCTTGGGGCCCACCAGGGGAGATGATTCTTGGGGCCCACCAGTGGAGTTGTTTCTTGGGGACACCAGTGGAGGTGATTCTTGGGGCGCACCGGTGAGGTTGATTTTTGGGTCCACCAGTGAAGATGGTTCCCGGGGGCCAACAGTGGAGTTGGTTATTGGGGCCCACCAGTGGAGTTGGTTCTTGGGGGCCACCAGTGGGGGATGATTCTTGGGCCCACCAGTGTAGATGATTCTTGGAGCCCACCAGTGGAGTTGAGTCTTGGGATCCACCAGTGGAGTTGTTTCTTGGGGCCACCAGTGGAGTTGTTTCTTGGGGCCACCAGTGGAGTTGTTTCTTGGGGCCACCAGTGGAGATGATTCTTGGAGCTCACCAGTGGAGTTGATTCTTGGGGCCCACCAGTGGAGTTGATTCCTGGGGCCACTAGTGGAGTTGATTCTTGGGACCCACCAGTGGAGATGATTCTTGGGGCCCACCAGTGGAGTTGTTTCTTAGGACTCACCAGTGGAGGTGATTCCTGGGGCCCACCAGTGCAGATGTTTTTTGGGCCCACTTGTGAAGATGGTTCCTGGGGCCACCAGTGGAGTTGGTTCTTGGGGCCACCAGTGGAGTTGGTTCTTGGGGCCACCAGTGGAGATGATTCATGGGCTCACCAGTGCAGGCGATTCTTGAGACCACCAGTGGAGTTGGTTCTTGGGGCCCCCCGGGGAGTTTGTTCTTGGGGCCACCAGTGGAGATGATTCTTGGGGCCCACCAGTGCAGATGATTCTTGGGTCCACCAGTGGAGGTGATTCTTGGGGCCACCAGTGGAGTTGATTCTTGGGGCCCACCAGTGGAGTTGATTCTTGGGGCCCACCAGTGGAGATGATTCTTGGGGCCCACTAGTGACATTGATTATTTGAGCCCACCAGAGGAGTAGATTCTTGGAGCCCACCAGTGGAGATGATTCTTGGGGCCCAGCAGTGGAGTTGATTTCTTGGGGGCCCCTTAGTGGGTTGATTCATGGGGCTCACCAGTGCAGGCGATTCTTGGGCCACCTGTGGAGTTGGTTCTTGGGGCCACCAGTGGGGTTGGTTCTTGGGGCCACCAGTTTGGGGATGATTCATGGGCTCACCAGTGGAGGCGGGTCTTGGGGCCCCCCAGTGGAGTCGGGTCTTGGGGCCACCCGTGGAGTTGGTTCTTGGGCCACCAGTGGGAGATGATTCTTAGGCCCACCAGGGAGATGAATTTTTGGGTCCCCCCAGTGGAGGTGATTCTTGGGGCCACCAGTGGAGTTGATTCTTCGGCCCACCAGTGGAGTTGAGTCTTGGGGCCACCAGTGGAGTTTATTCTTGGGGCCCACCCGTGGAGTTGATTCTTGGGGCCCACCAGTGGAGATGATTCTTGGGGCCCCCTAGTGACATTGAATATTTGAGCCCACCAGAGGAGTAGATTCTTGGGGCCCACCAGTGGAGATGATTCTTGGGGCCCAGCAGTGGAGTTGATTCTTGGGGCCCATTAGTGGAGTTGATTCATGGGCTCACCAGTGCAGGCGATTCTTGGGGCCACCAGTGGAGTTGGTTCTTGGGGCCACCAGTGGAGTTGGTTCTTGGGGCCACCAGTGGAGATGATTCATGGGCTCACCAGTGCAGGCGATTCTTGGGGCCACCAGTGGAGTTGGTTTCTTGGGGCCACCAGTGGAGTTTTGGGTTTTTGGGCACCAGTGGAGATGATTCTTTGGGCCCACCATGCAGATGATTCTTGGGTTCAACAGTGGAGTGATTCTTGGGCCACCATGGAGTTATTCATCGCCCAACCAGTGGAATTGAGTCTTGGGCCACCAGTGGAGTTTGAATTCTTGGGCCCACCAAATGGAGTTGATTTTGGGGCCCACCAGTGGAGATGATTCTTGGGGCCCACTAGTGACATTGATTATTTGAGCCCACCAGAGGAGTAGATCCTTGGAGCCCACCAGTGGAGATGATTCTTGGGGCCCACCAGTGGAGTTGATTCTTGGGGCCCATTAGTGGAGTTGATTCTTCGGGCCACCAGTGTAGATGATTCTTGGGGCCCACCACTGGAGTTGATTCTTGGGGCCCACCAGTGGAGTTGATTCTTGGGGCCACCAGTGGAGTTGTTTCTTAGGGTCACCAGTGGAGGTGATTACTGGGGCCCACCAGTGCAGATGATTTTTGGGTCCACCAGTGTAGTTGGTTCCTGGGGCCACCAGTGGAGTTGGTTCTTGGGGCCACCAGTGGAGTTGGTTCTTGGGGCCACCAGTGGAGATGATTCATGGGCTCACCAGTGCAGGCGATTCTTGGGGCCACCAGTGGAGTTGGTTCTTGGGGCCACCAGTGGAGTCGATTCTTGAGGCCACCAGTGGAGATGATTCTTGGGTCCCACCAGTGGAGGTGATTCTTGGGCCCACCAGTGGAGGTGATTCTTCGGCCCACCAGTGGAGTTGAGTCTTGGGGCCCACCAGTGGAGTTGATTCTTGGGGCCCACCCGTGGAGTTGATTCTTGGTGCCCACTAGTGACATTGATTATTTGAGCCCACCAGAGGAGTAGATTCTTGGAGCCCACCAGTGGAGATGATTCTTGGGGCCCAGCAGTGGAGCTGATTCTTGGGGCCCACCAGTGGAGTTGATTCTTGGGGCCCACCACTGTAGTTGATTCTTGGGGCCCCACCAGTGGAGTTGATTCTAGGGGCTCCCCAGTGAAGTTGATTCCTGGGACCCACTAGTGAAATTGATTCTCTGGGACCCTCCACTAAAGTTTTGTCTTCAAATGGAGAACCGGTCACGCTTGCGCACAACTTTCCGTTCTGTGAGAGTCCCTAGTACAGCCAAACACACCACTACTGGGAACTCCCATAGAACAAAATGGAGAGCTGTGCACAAGCGGGACCAACTAGGTGTGGGTGCTAGAGATGGGACTTGCACCTATCAGACTTCAATGGAATATCCTAGCAATATACTATCAAACTCAATGACGGGGGCATCGCTTTAGGTGGATCAGTCGGGAATGCAAATGCCTCCTCGATGCTTGTTGTACACGTGGCGGCCTTGTTTCCCAATTCTCTGGGTGTACGACTGTGGCTGTATGTACGGTGGATCCTGCTGTCTATGTATATAGCACGCTCCAGTCGCTGCATCTTCACAGGCGGAGGGATTCCTGTGGGAATGGCGGCTCATGGCGCGCGCTCTGCAGATCACACTCTCATCCATGAATGATGTCGCTGGCGGCGGCGGCGGCGTCCTGCTCTCTCGTCGCTGATTGCTTTCATATTTCAGCCGCGCTGGCAACGCTCGTTTTTTTTTTTTTGACGTGCAAAATGAGCAGGAAAAAAATGTGAACAGACGACGTCTCAAGTGGCAGCGCAGATATGGAGTGGAGGTGATGTCTGTGCCATCTGCGAGGAGAGCGCGCCGCTTCCATGTGCACGCCGGCAGCGGGCTCTCAGAATTTTCCTAGTCTAGAGCGGGACCCCCACGTGACACAAGGGCTCTCCGCCTGTAATTGTCACATCTTCCCTTCCCTCAGGGAACGAGGAGAACGAAAATTGCTTCACTAATCGCTGTTATATACAAGAGGAAGAACAAAAACACTGCGGGATGAAGGAGGAGCATGGGAACCCTCTACTGATGGCTGACAAAGAGCTAGCCTCTATAGCCAGGTGGTGGCCTCCATATACAGCTAGCTCCTATAGCCAGGTGTTGGCCTCCATATACAGCTAGCACCTATAGACAGGGGGTGGCCTCCATATACAGCTAGCTCCGATAGCCAGGGGTTGGCCTCCATATACAGCTAGCCGCTATAGCCAGGTGGTGGCCTCCATATATAGCTAGCCCATATAGCCAGGTGGTGGCCTCCATGTACAGCTAGCACTTATAGTCAGGGGGTGGCCTCCATATACAGCTAGCCTCTATAGTCGGGTGGTGGCCTCCATATATAGCTAGTCCCTATAGTCAGGTGGTGGCCTCCATATACAGCTAGCTCTTAGAGACAGGAGGAGGCCTCCATATACAGCTAGCCCTTATAGACAGGTGGTGGCCTCCATATACAGCTAGCCTCTATAGCCAGGTGGTGGCCTCTATATACAGCTAGCTCTTATAGTCAGGTGGTGGCCTCCATATATAGCTAGCTCCTATAGTCAGGTGGTGGCCTCCATATACAGCTAGCCTCTATACCAGGGGTGGCCTCCATTTTATAGCTAGCCATTTAGCCAGGTGGTGGCCTCCATGTACAGCTAGCACTTATAGCCAGGTGGTGGCCTCCATATATAGCTAGCCTCTATAGCCAGGTGGTGGCCTCCATATATAGCTAGCCCCTATAGTCAGGTGGTGGCCTCCATATACAGCTAGCGCCTATAGTCAGGTGGTGGCCTCCATTTACAGCTAGCCACTATAGCCAGGTGGAGGCCTCCATATATAGCTAGCCTCTTTTAGCCAGTTTTGGCCCCTCCATATATAGCTAGCCCATATAGCCAGGTGGTGGCCTCCATATACAGCTAGCTCCTATAGTCAGGTGGTGGCCTCCATATACAGCTAGCCTCTATAGCCAGGTGGTGGTCTCCATATATAGCTAGCCCATATAGCCAGGTGGTGGCCTCCATGTACAGCTAGCACTTATAGTCAGGGTGTGGCCTCCATATACAGCTAGCCTCTATAGTCGGGTGGTGGCCTCTATATACAGCTAGCCCCTGTAGCCAGGTGGTGGCCTCCATATACAGCTAGCCTCTATAGTCAGGTGGTGACCTCCTAGCCCCTGTAGTCAGATAATGGCCTTTACCCAGAGCCATCTCAACAGCATTATGGGCCCCTGGGCAGAGCACTGCGGTGGGCCCTGTCCAAATACGTGACATGCCTCTAGCCATCCCCAAACACACACATATTATCACGCCACTTATGTCCTGCAGCCTACAAGACTGATCGGCAGGGCAGGGAGCCTTTGACTCCCATCTCCACCAAGGTTTTTATTTGTTTGCACGTCCTATGTTTCTTGTATTTCTGGGACAAGCATACCCCACTTGTGGCCCCTGTACTTGTGGGGCCCCCGGGCAACTACCTAGTGTGCCCAATGGAAAAGATGTCCCTGCCTTTACCACATGACTACAAGGGCTAGATGTAAGTGTAGGTCTCCACATGACTACAGGATCCTACAGGGGGGTTACTTACTCCTTATACACAGGGGCCAGTACTGTACAATATCCCATGTGTGGCCCCTCTAGTGATCTGTATAGAGGTGACTATGTCCTTATACACAGGGGCCAGTACTGTACACAATATCCCATGTGTGGCCCCCACTAGTGATCTGTATAGAGGTGACTATGTCCTTATACACAGGAGCCAGTACTGTACACAATATCCCATGTGTGGCCCCCACTAGTGATCTGTATAGAGGAGACTATGTCCTTATACACAGGGCCAGTACTGTACACAATATCCCATGTGTGGCCCCCACTAGTGATCTGTATAGAGGTGACTATGTCCTTATACACAGGGCCAGTACTGTACACAATATCCCATGTGTGGCCCCCACTAGTGATCTGTATAGAGGTGGCTATGTCTTCCTTATACACAGGGCCAGTAATGTCCACAAAAGCCCATGTGTGCCCCCACTAGTGATCTGTATAGAGGTGACTATGTCCTTATACACAGGGCCAATACTGTACACAATACCCCATGTGTAACCCCCCACTAGTGTTCTGTTTAGAGGAGACTATGTACTTATACACAGGGGCCAGTACTGTACACAATATCCCATGTGTGGCCCCTTCAGTGATCTGTATAGAGGTGACCATGCCCTTATACACAGGGGCCAGTACTGTACACAATATCCCATGTGTGGCCCCTCTAGTGACCTGTATAGAGGTGACTATGTCCTTATACACAGGGGCTAGTACTGTACACAATACCCCATGTGTGACCCCCACTAGTGATCTGTATAGAGGAGACTATGTACTTATACACAGGGGCCAGTACTGTACACAATATCCCATGTGTGGCCCCATCAGTGATCTGTATAGAGGTGACTATGTCCTTATATACAGGGGCCAGTACTGTACACAATATCCCATGTGTGGCCCCTCTAGTGACCTGTATAGAGGTGACTATGTCCTTATACACAGGGGCCAGTACTGTACACAATATCCCATGTGTGGCCCCCACTAGTGATCTGTATAGAGGTGACTATGTCCTTATACACAGGGTCAGTACTGTACACAATATCCCATGTGTGGCCCCCACTAGTGATCTGTATAGAGGTGACTATGTCCTTATACACAGGGCCAGTACTGTACACAATATCCCATGTGTGGCCCCTACTAGTGAACTGTATAGAGGTGACTATGTCCTTATACACAGGGTCCATTACTGTACACATTAGCCCCTGTGTGGGCCCCACTAGGTATCTGTATAGATGTGACTATGTCCTTATACACAGGGTCCAGTACTGTACACAATATCCCATGTGTGGCCCCTATAGTGATCTGTATAGAGGGGACTATGTCCTTATACACAGAGGCCAGTACTGTACAATATCCCATGTGTGGCCCCTCTAGTGATCTGTATAGAGGGGACTATGTCCTTATACACAGGGCCAGTACTGTACACAATATCCCATGTGTGGCCCCTATAGTGATCTGTATAGAGGGGACTTTGTCCTTATACACAGGGGCCAGTACTGTACACAATATCCCATGTGTGGCCCCCACTAGTGATCTGTATAGAGGCGACTATGTCCTTATACACAGGGACCAATACTGTACACAATAAACCATGTGTGGCCCCTCTAGTGATCTGTATAGAAGTGACTATGTCCTTCTTATACACAGGGCCAGTACTGTCCACAATATCCCATGTGTGGGCCCCACTAGTGATCTGTATAGAGGTGGCTATGTCTTCCTTATACACAGGGCCAGTACTGTCCACAATATCCCATGTGTGGCCCCCACTAGTGATCTGTATAGAGGTGACTATGTCCTTAGACACAGGGGCCAGTGCTGTACACAATATCTCATGTGTGGCCCCTCTAGTGATCTGTATAGAGGTGACTATGTCCTTATACACAGGGGCCAGTACTGTACACAATATCCCATGTGTGGCCCCCTCTAGTGATCTGTATAGAGGTGACTATGTCCTTATACACAGGGGCCAGTACTGTACCCAATATTCCACGTGTGGCCCCCTCTAGTGATCTGTATAGAGGTGACTATGTCCTTATACACAGGGTCAGTACTGTACACAATATCCCATGTGGGGTCTGATTTATATAGAGGTGACTATGTCCTTTCCCCTCTGGGGTTTGACTAGGGATTTGTGTAGTGGCAGAGCTATGTTCTCATCGTATACATCTATTTCCCTTGTAATACACCCCATGATCCTATTTGCCTTGGCAGCAGCTGCCTGACATTGGCTGCCGTAGTTAAGTTTACTCTCAACCAAGATTCCCAAGCCATTTTCCATATCTACTTAACCCAGAGATTTTCCATTTAAGAAGTAATCATGACGTGGATTTTCCTTTCCCATATGCAGAGCCCTTATTGGCAGCGGTCGTGTGCCCTTTGGAAGAACTGGAATATAAAGAAACACCAGAGACACTGCCGGAGCTTCAACGCTGAGTGCAGTGAGTCAGATTTTTTTGCTATTTAGTGCAGTTTTGGCCTGTTTCCCATCAGTGTTGGAGGTTCCGTCCAGAAACTTTGTTGCAAGTTCATTCAGGAATGATAGAAAATAATTACATGGAAAGTTACATTATTTCTTCTGTCAAAACAACGGACACCATGACGAAAGCCCAAACCCATTTTGGTCAATGGGGACCCTCAGGTGCCTTTGGTGTCCATTGTGAAATGGATCAGTTTGCACCTCTGCACCTGAGGAACCTCCAATGCAGATGTGAACTGGAGCTTAAAGGGGTTGTCTCACTACAAAGATCAGCTTTCAACATATAGGGAACAGCAAATTAAGACTTTTTCCAAATACAGTGACCTAAACATAAGGGTCCAAATCAGCCCTGGGGAAGGGATTGTCTAACTACAAGACTGACTTTCAATATGTAGGAGATGTTAAATTATGACTTTTTCCAGATACATTGCTCTTTTGATTTTACCTTGTTCAGAAAATAAGTGAGATTTTACCTGCTCTGAGTGCACACAGGTTTCTATGGCTACTGTCCTGCTCTCCCATCCTGATTGGACAGAAAGCAGGAAGTGATGTCACCAGGACGGACAGTGTGTTATCTCCAATAAAACAAAGACATGAATTACTTTTGATTGCTTACTCTGAGCTCTGAAGCTTCTCTGCTCTATAGATTACACCTCCTGCAGTCATGTCAGTACAATTAGAGGAGCTGGGAATACGGAGCTGATATGTGGATTGCAGGACGGTAACCATAGTAACCTGTGTGCAATTTTTCTTATCTTCTGAACAAGGTAATATCAAAAGAGCATTGTATTTGGAAAAGTCTTCATTTAACATTCCCTACATATTGAAAGTTAATCTTTGTAGTTAGACAATCCCTTTCACAGCGCTGATTTGGACCCTTATGTTTAGGTCACTGTCTTTGGAAAAAGTCTTAATTTGCTGTTCCCTATATGTTGAAAGCTGATCTTTGTAGTGAGAGAACCCCTTTAAGCCCCGCAGATTTGGACCCTTATGTTTAAGTGCCAAAATCAGCATCAAATACTCGTCCGAAAACCACTTATTATTTTGCAGTTTTCAGACAAGTTTCTGACGAGGATTTTCCGCTGCGGTTTTCCACATGGTTTTTCAGCGCTGTTTTTTTTTCCGGAAACACTCAGGGCAGATTTCAAACACGGGTCCACTTTGGGTGAGGCGTGTTGGACGCCATTTTGAAGCTCTCCATTGTTTCCTATTTTACATATATTTTTCAGTACTGGAACCAACACTGCAAATCGGCGAGTAAAAAACAGCGTTGTATGAATGACGGTTTTTGCACAGAAATCAATTGGAAGCGTTTTATAGTTGTTTTTGGCGACAGAATTCCCCCCACAATTGTCCCGAAAACAGCGTGACAATCAGCCGTGTGAACAACCCCTGACATCAGCCATAGTCCTGTCTGTCCCTGCCGCTAGCGGTGGCCGTATGGCTTCCTTCTTCCAGCCCCAGGAGAGGGATTCAGGAAACAATCATCCTATGTGAATGGAAGAAAGCCAGGTCATGTGACTCTAGTGCAAGTCCTGCGTCGATGGCGTCTGTAGCGTCCTCGCTGTGGTCTCATGTGTGCACCAAAATCTGAAAACTTCTTCCAGACCACATGAAACATGATGAATTCACAGGAAAATAAAACTGCTGACTGCGCACAGAGCGCGCCCAGAGCCTGCAGAGTATTAACCCTTGAGTGTCATCTGCAGGCTGCAGAGGATTCTCTGACGACCGCTCACTTGCTGATAACTACACAGAGATGCCTTAGGGTATGTTTATACGGCGTATTTGGTTGGTGCATTTCGGCGCGTAATTGCGCTTTAATACGCCGAAGTATGCCGCAACTACGGTGATTCATAGCTCTCATTGAAACTTGGATTACCTGCCGTTTCCGCGGCGTGCAAGAAAGTGAATGTCAGTGGGAGCACTTCAGAAGTATGCGCTAGCCAACAACAAGGTAACAGGCGTATAGCGATGCACACAGTACGCACCACTATAGGCCTGCAGGGCACCGTGTGAACATACCCTTATGGCGACATGCATGGCTTCTGCCACCCAGGCGCCATTATTTTTGCGCATTAGTAGTGTAGAATGCACCTGAATCTATGAACCTGTTCTACTGCGGGTCATAGATTTAGCGCTTTCTAGCTACAAAGCGACACTTCTGGCTCAGGTAAACCCCTTGTAAAGTGCTCTACCTGTTCCAGCAGTAATGCGCCTGGATTTGCTGTACTGAAGCTATAAATGTGGAGCTTCGTACGGTTGTAGTGCGACACCTCCCGCCGCCCTCCCGAAATCAGGCGCATTACAAAGTGCCGCGGGCGCCCGATAATGCACCTGATACTGGAGTGCACCTGGTTATAAATAGAGCCAACTGGGCTGCGCTTGTTTTCAGGCTGAAAAGACGCCAGACTTCTGGTGCAGCCCCGTTCATACATGTCGCCCTTAGTATCTATAAGGCCATGTGTACACAGCACTGGTTTTTAGTCAGATTTTTAAGTGGATTCATTATTTAGAATCCACAAAAATCCGACTGTAAACCAGTGCCCATAGACCTCAATAGAAAATCCGAGTTGTAATCTATAAGGCTCGGATTTTGACAGCAGATTCTAGTACAGTTCAATTTACTAGGGCTGGACGAAATCCGAAAACCGACTGCAAAAGCTGTGCCAAAAACTGTAACGCAATGGTAAAATGCCGTCGGATTCTGTTACATGCATTTTACCATTGCTATGTAGACCTAGCCTTAGGTTACGTCCAGACGACGAGTAAAATTTATTCATCATATTATAGAGTTGAAAACCGTGTCATATAATGAGGTTTTCAACGAATATTCTATGTGGATTTTGGTCGTTTTTTTTCTGGTGGATTTGCAGTCAGCAAACAAGTCCCATTCATCTCTATTTTGTACACAACTACAGTATAACTTGTTATATTATTACATCTAGAAATGTATCCAGACCCTTCTCCAGAATCCCGGTCACTATAACTTGTTTTATTATTACATCTAAAATGCATCCCGACCCTTCTCCCGAATCCTGGTCACTATAACTTGCTATATTTTTTACATCTAGAATTTCATCCAGACCCTTCTCCAGAATCCAGGTCACTATAACTTTGTATATTATTTCATCTAGAAATGTATCCAGACCTACCCAGAATCCCGGTCACTATAACCTGTTATATTATTACATCTAGAAATGTATCCAGACCCCTTTTCCAAATCCCGGTCACTATAACGTTATTTATTACATCTAGAAATGTATCCAGACCCTTCTCCAGAATCCTGGTCACTATAACTTGTTCTAATTTTACATCTAGAAATGTCTCCAGACCCTTCTCCAGAATCCCGGTCACTATAACTTGTTATATTATTACATCTAGAAATGCATCCAGACCCTTCTCCAGAATCCTGTCACTATAACTTGGAATATTATAACATATAGAAATGTATCCAGACCCTTCTCCAGAATCCCGGTCACTAGAACTTGTTATATTTTACAGTCAGAAATGTATCCAGACCCTTCTCCAGAATCCGGGTCACTATAACTTGTTATATTATTACATCTAGAAATGTATCCAGACCCTTCTCCAGAATCCCGGTCACTATAACTTGTTATATTATTACAGATAGAAATGTATCCAGACCCTTCTCCAGAATCCCGGTCACTATAACTTGTTATATTATTACATCTAGAAATGTATCCAGCAGGGGCGCCGCTAGGCAGATTCATTGGGGGCACGAGCCCTGAATGAATCCGCCTGTGCCCCGAGTTTCGGCGGCTCCAGGTCGCTGCCGTGGGCCTGGAACGCTCCTTGGTGCGGGCGGCGCCCGTTGATCTCTCTGACTGCGTGGCCGCGCAGTCAGAGTCGGGGACGAGGCAGGACGGATTGTTCCCATCCTGTCTTCTCCCCTGTATGTGCGGCGCTTGGTAAGCGCTGTACATACACGTCGGCGTCGCAGGGGGCGTGACGCGCCGCTTTCATCACCCCCCTGCACGTTGGGATCTCTAAGCGGCAGCTCTGCCGGCCAGGAGGTCCCGGCCCGCAGACGGCGTAAGTAGCGTGATGACATCACACGCTTACACCGTTCGTAAGCTGCAGGACCTGGACGCGCGGACCGTGCCTCATTAGGTAAGTAGGTTTTTTAATTTTATTTTTATTAGCTAAGGGGTAGATCACTGGCTACAGGGGCATATGTGGCTACAGGTGGGGCAAAGTACTGGCTACAGGGGGCATATGTGGCTACAGGGGGGGCTATTACTGGCTACAGGGGGGCATATGTGGCTACAGGGGGGCGTATTACTGGCTACAGGGGGCATATGTGGCTACAGGGGGGCATATCACTGGCTACAGGGGACATATGTGGCTACAGGGGGCATAACACTTGCTACAGGGGGGCATATGTGGCTACGGGGGCATATTACTGGCTACAGGGGGCATATGTGGCTAAAGGGGGCATATTACTGGCTACAGGAGGCATATTACTGCCTAACAGGGGCAGTTACCTGGCTACAGAGGGCAGTAACCTGGCTAGAGGGGCTAATAACCTGGCTAGAGGGGCTAATAACCTGGCTAGAGGGGGCAACTACTTGGCTAAAGGGGGCTACTACCTGGCTATAGGGGGAAAAATATTTACCTACAAGGCGGTAATTAATTACCATTTGGGGCACTAAAAGATGGGGATTTTGTATAGAAAATAGGAAATTGTAGAGAAAATCCTGATAAAATGAGAGTCTAAAGATGTTTGTTTTGTAAATCTACAGTGAAGAGTTGTGGACGGTAGAAGTCATGATGGCGTCTGGGACAGATGGAGAAGAGGAGAAAGAGAACAACTCTTCAGAGACGTCTCCTGTGAGTCACTAAATGTAACTGCAGTGTAATCACTTATATTTCTGCTGAGCGTCAATTCAATAGTATCTACCACTATATGGCCCCTGTATGGCGGTGGTATATGTAATCAGAGCCTGTGTACAGCTGATAGTCACATGTGGGGTCTGGCAGGATTATTTGATCCTTATGTAGTAATAGTTTTGGGTCTTGGTTTTGTAGGAGTGTTTTTTAGTAACAATCATTCGTCTGGTAGATTTGCTCCATTTACAGGTGTTTTATTTGTTGACTTATTTGTCATACATAGGTGAGAGGTTTAGAAAATGCTAATTTGTCAGGGCTGATTTTCATTGTGCAGTGACTGCTGAGGAGATGGACGGGATCTATGTGGAATGTGCAGAAAATTTGTAACAGGAACAGAAGTTTTTTTTCTGTAAAAAAACATCCGCAGCTCACAATGAGACACAAAAAAAGTCCATGTAAACCCAGCCCTACTCAGAAAAACTTAAGGGCCCGAGCCCCAGATGTTTTGGGACCCTAGCAACGCCCCTGGTATCCAGACCCTTCTCCAGAATCCTGGTCACTATAACTTGTTATATTATTACATCTAGAAATGTATCCAGACCCTTCTCCAGAATCCAGGTCCCCTATAAATTGTTATAAATTTTTACATCTAGAAATTAAACCAGACCCTTCTCCAGAATCCAGGTCACTATAACTTGTTATATTATTACATTTAGAAATGTATCAAGAACCTTCTCCAGAATCCTGGTCACTATAACTTGTTATATTATTACATCTAGAAATTTATCCAGACCCTTCTCCAGAATCCCGGACACTATAACTTGTTATATTATAAAATCTAGAAAAGAATCCAGACCCTTCTCCAAACTGGTCACAAAAATTGTTAATTTTTTCATCTAAAATGTATCCAACCCTTCCCCAAATCCCGGGACATAATTGTTTATTATTACATCTAAAAAGATCCAACCCTTCTCCAGAATCCCGTACTAAACTTTTTTTATTTAAAAATCAGAAATGTTTCCAACCCCCTCCAAAACCGGTCACTAAACTTGTTATATTATTACATCAAAATTAACCAGACCCTTCTCCAATCCCCGGCACATAACTTGTTCATATTCATCTAAAATGAAAATCCAGCCCCCCCTCCCGCCAAACTTTTATATATTCCTAAAATTATTTTTTAACCCTTCTCCCCCGAATCCCGGCCTTAAAAAACTTTTTTCTATTAACATTTAGAATGATCCAACCCTTCCCTCCAGAATCCCGTCCTTAAAAACTTTTTTATATTATTACATCTAGAAATGTATCCAGACCCTTCTCCAGAATCCTGTTCACTATAACCTGTTATATTGTTACATCTAGAAATGTATCCAGACCCTTCTCCAGAATCCCGGTCACTATAACCTGTTATATTGTTACATCTAGAAATGTATCCAGACCCTTCTCCAGAATCCTGGTCACTATAACCTGTTATATTATTACATCTAGAAATGTATCCAGACCCTTCTCCAGAATCCTGGTGACTATAACCTGTTATATTATTACATCTAGAAATGTATACAAACCCTTCTCCAGAATCCTGGTCACTATAACTTGTTATATTATTACATCTAGAAATGTCTCCCAGACCCTTTTCCAGAATCCTGGTCACTATAACTTGTTATATTATTACATCTAGAAATGTATCCAGACCCTTCTCCAGAATCCCGGTCACTATAACTTGTTATATTATTACATCTAGAAATTTATCCAGACCCTAATCTTGCTCATCTTTCTGGCTTTTTATTATTTTCGTTTCCCGCCTTTGAACCTGTTCAAGCTCTACAATGTTTTCCCTGTGAACTGGTGCCCAAAACTGTACGTAATATTCCATGTGTGGTCTGACCAGAGACCAGAGTCAGGTATGTGCACTGAGAAAAAAACCCATGTTTGGTTCCTGCAGGGATTTGAACCTAGGATCCTTATACTGACAGGCAGAAGTGCTGATCACTCAGCTACACTGTAGCTACTCATCCCTCTTTACATAAACAGACCTTTGTTTGACTAGAGTGAGCACACTGTGGGGAAAGGCATGGTGATGTCAAGTCTGCTGGGCCACATGATATGCAGTTCAAACAAATCATACACAGACTCAATCTGAAGCAGGACAAACCAGGCAGGATAGTTGTGGTAAAACCCCTTTAAAAGTAACATTTTTACCTGTATATTAGAGACCGTGTTTTCTATCCATTGCAATTATGCTATTTTAACCATTGATCAACCACACTCAGTAACTGGAACAGTTTCTCCTGTTAGGCAGCTTTATATGCAGTGTGATATGTGCAGCTTACTCGATACAGGGGCCCTTGGGCTCCGTAATTTTGCAGATATAATTTTCTGCATCCCTGGGATACAGAAGGGCCTGAATTTTTTTTAATTGGAAATGCTATAGAGAAGTCTAAAGAGTCATGCCATAGCAGAGAGCGTCCCCTGGTGGGCAGTCAGCACTATGTCATCACTACATACTGGTGCATCATATAGAGATGTGCCCTGAGGTGTGCACCAGTGGGGAGACAGCGGGAGGCTGCAGCCATTACATCGAGCCCAATTGCTAGGTGGGTCCCCTCCTGCTTTACACATAGGACTGTATACTGTGCGCTGCAGAGGGGGAAGCACATCCATTCTGCTTATGACGCTGGGACTGAGGGCAGAACTGGAAAAGGTTTGCAGCTGTTGCTCAGAATATGGGGAAGGAGATTAAAATTAATTTCTCTGCAAATTCAGGAATCTGCACCATGGCAGTGGTCTGCAGACAACCCAAGAACTTGCAGATCTGACTTCTCTAACCCCTAAGATCGGCTATTATTGCTGCATTTCCACTACAGCGACAACATGGACCAAATGAATGGCCGTCAACATGATGTAGAGGTGCGCCGGGTCTTACAGAGCGGCCTCCGATTAGGTACATGCAGGGGGGAGGTGAGCCTGGTTGAGCTTATGGAAAGGCCATCAGGGTAATATTGGTAGTACACCTGTCAGGGACCCTGATTGGATTCAAATGGTGTTACCATCATCCACTTTGATGGAATATCGCTAGGATGTGCCAACAAAGCCTGAAAGGTGAAGCTTCCACCTGGTCATGATTGTGCAGTATTCTCCTTTCTGTTCTACGGGAGTTCTGAGTACAGCCGAATACACCGCTTCCTTGTTGTAGGAACTCCCAGAGAACAGAATGGAGAGCACAGTGCTCCACTGTACTGGGAACTTCCATAGAACAGAATGGAGAACACAGCGCTCCACTGTACCGGGAACTCCCATAGAACAGAATGGAGAACACATCGATCCCCTGCACTGGAAACTCCCATAGAGGAGAATGGAGCACACAGCCCTCCCCTGTACACGCAACTCCCATAGAGGAGAATGGAGAACACAGCGCTCCCCTGTACTGGGAACTCCCATAGAACAGAATGGAGAACACAGCGCTCCCCTGTACTGGGAACTCCCATAGAGGAGAATGGAGGACACAGCACTCCCCTGTACTGGGAACTCCCATAGAGGAGAATGGAGGACACAGTGCTCCCCTGTACTGGGAACTCCCATAGAACAGAATGGAGAACACAGCGCTCCCCTGTACTGCGAACTCCCATAGATCAGAATGGAGAACAAGGCACTCCCCTGTACTGGAAACTCCCATAGAACAGAATGGAGAACACAACACTCCCCTGTACTGGGAACTCCCATAGAACGGAATGGAGAACACAGCACTCTCCTGTACTGGGAACTCCCATAGAGGAGAAAGGAGAACACAGCGCTGCCCTGTACTGGGAAATTCCTATAGAACAGAATGGAGAACACAGCGCTCCCCTGTACTGGGAACTCCCATAGAGGAGAATGGAGAACACAGTGCTCCTCTGTACTGGGAACTCCCCTAAACGAATGGAGAACACAGCGCTCCCCTGTACGGGAACCCCATAGAGGAGAATGGAGGACACAGCACTCCCCTGTACTGGGAAAATCCCTAAGGGGAATGGAGGACACACGCTCCCCTTACGGGAACCCATAGAACAAATGGGGAAACAGCGCTCCCCCTTACTGAGAACTCCATAGAGCGAATGAGAAACACAGCGCTCCTCTGTACTGGAACTCCAAGCAGAATGGAGAACACAACCCCCTGTACGGGACTCCATAGAACAGAATGGAGAACACACCTCCCCTGTATGGGAACTTCCATAGAACAGAATGGAGAACACAGCGCTCACCTGTACTGGGAACTCCCATAGAACAGAACAGAGAACACAGTGCTCCCCTGTACTGGGAACTCCCATAGAACAGAATGGAGAACACAGTGCTCTCCTGTCATGGGAACTCCCATAGAACAGAATGGAGAACACAGTGCTCTCCTGTCATGGGAGCTCCCATAGAACAGAATGGAGAACACAGCGCTCCCCTGTACTGGGAACTCCCATAGAACAGAATGTAGAACACAGCGCTCCCCTGTACTGGGAACTCCCATAGAACAGAATAGAGAACACAGTGCTCACCTTTACTGGGAACTCCTATAAAAGAGAATGGAAAACACAGCGCTCCCCTGTAACAGGAACTCCCATAGAACAGAATGGAGAACACAGAGCTCCCCTGTACTGGGAACTCCCATAGAACAGAATAGAGAACACAGTGCTCCCCTGTACTGGGAACTCCCATAGAACAGAATGGAGAACACAGTGCTCTCCTGTACTGGGAACTCCCATAGAACAGAATAGAGAACACAGTGCTCCCCTGTACTGGAAACTGCTATAAAAGAGAATGGAGAACACAGCGCTCCCCTGTACTGGGAACTTGCATAGAACAGAATGGAGAAACCAGCGCCTCCCTGTAGTGGGAACTCCCATAGAACAGAATAGAGAACACAGCGCTCCCCTGTACTGGGAACTTGCATAGAACAGAATGGAGAACACAGTGCTCCCCTGTACTGGGAACTCCTATAAAAGAGAATGGAGAACACAGCGCTCCCCTGTACTGGGAACTCCCATAGAACTGAATGGAGAACACAGTGCTCCCCTGTCCCGGGAACTTGCATAGAACGAATGGAGAACACAGTGCTCCCCTGTACTGGGAACTCCCATAGAACAGAATGGAGAACACAGTGCTCCCCTGTACTGGGAACTCCTATAAAAGAGAATGGAGAGTTATGCACAGGTGTGACCAACTCTCTCTTCTGAACATACACTTTTGGGGGTCTGTTCCTGAGATAATTGTGGGTCCCATCTTTCAGACTTTCATGGTGAATCCAGTACATGGTGGAAACATGTCTAGAGTCGTGCCATTGCTCATGTGTCAAGCAACAGGCACGTACCTTGCAGGCTTATGAGGCAGCATCTTCCCCTCTTGGTCTCTTGTCGTGTCTCTTCTGTTCCTGCCAGTTTTCCCTTTCGGGGGGAAAGACCCCCTTTCCTTCAGAATTTTAAAAGTCCCGGGTACACTCCTCCCAGCTTCCCTTAACCTATCCTCTGCCATCGGCCTTCTGTTTTTCCAAACTAAATAACCCTAATCTTGAATCTTTTTTGATTGAGTCCCCCACATTTTATTATTTTTTGTTGCGCCTTTAACCTGTTCAAGCTCTACAATTCCCTTTCCTGTGCACTGGGCCCAAACGTACACAAAACCTTTGGGGGTCGACCAGACTTGTAAATAGGGGAATAATGTTGATCAATTTGCCCCTTTTAATACACCCCATAATTTCCCGTTTTCCTTGGCAGGGTTGCCCACACTGGCTGCTACAATTAATTTACTGTCCACAGGATTCTCAAAACCTTCTCCATTCACTTTTTTTCCCTTAAACCCTGTAAAAATTAATGGGTTTTTCCTCCCCAAGTGCAGAACTTTGCAATTTTTCGTATTAAACCTCATCTGATGCTTTTTATGCTCAGGGGCTCCAACTTACAGATCCCTTTGGTAAGAAACATTATCTTCTATTGTTTAATAATTTTTTTTTGTATCATCAGCAAAGATTTAATTCACTGTGCAATCCTTTGTTTTGGGCTTAATTAATTTTTAAAAAATAGGGGGAAAAAAATCCCTGTGGTCCCCCACTAAAACAGGACCAAACTGAGTATTACCATTAATCACCACCCTTTGTTTTTCTATCATTCCCCGTTACCCACTTGAAAAACTTTTCCCCCAGCCCAAGCTTTTAATTTACTTCCCAACCCTTTTTTATGGGGGAAAAGAATCAAATACTTTAGAAAAAGCCCTGTATGACAAAGAGGGTGTGATCTCAATAAAAGTGGCGTGGCTTCAGAGAAAGGGGTACCACCGTGCACCAACATTTTGCCGCAATAAATAGCATAAAGTCAGACAACTAATAGAATATGCATACTTAGACTAGACAGTTCTAACCTGTGGCAGATTTATCAGCTCTATGCTACATGCAGCGCATTGTAAGACTGTCTGATCTAAGGTTACACTGTTTTACAGGATTGATAAACCTGCCCAATGTCTTCAACATTTTCCCCTTTGGAGATGTGTCCCAAAGTATGAATTGTATTTAATTTAAAAATATTTATTTTTATAAAAATTTTATTTTTTTATATATAATATAAGTTTGGAAATCACTCAAACCCCGCCACCATCTTTTAAAAATCCCCGGGTCACTTTTGCTCTGGGATCACCATTTTTTGGTGAACTGATATGGCACATGGTACACATCACTCCGACACAAGGCTGTATGTAAAAATTGGCCAGAGCCAGCTTTATTCATTAGCAGGTTAAGTACAGAAAACTGAAAAAAAAAAATTAGAACCAAAATCGCGCAGAACCATAAAACCATTTTTTCCAACGCATATCGGGAAAATACAGGCTTTCCCCAACCGGGGGGCAAGTCCACCCCGAAGCCAACCCCAAAACCCCGTATGTCGGGAGCGACGGCTTAGTAGTCTCAAAGACCTACTAAAGCCAGGCCTGGACCGTGGGAACGGTCTCCCATCTAACAATACAGCCATTCCAAAAAAGCCAGCCTGTATTAGCTGCATTGCACCTATACTAAGGACCACAAGTGTCAGTACCCTAGGGTTACTGACCCAAAACTGCTGCCCCCCCCCCCCACATTTATATATTAAAGACCTATTAAAGCCTTTTGCTCCAGACACCACAGGACTTTGGTTAGCTATCAGAAGTTGGGAGCAACACCTGGACTAAGGAGGAGGCTCGGCCCCCCCCCCCCCCGGGTTTAGGGAAACCCCTACGCTTTCCAAAATGAGGGGAGAAATTGGGGTTGGGCGGTTAAAAATTATATAAGGAGACCCAAGTATATGCCTACCCCGGGGGGGAAGCCTGCAGTTTTGGGTCAGTATCCCAGGGTACGACACTTTTGTGAGCAGCTAATATGGTGGGTTTTTTGAAGGGTTTTTAAATTAATTTTATATTATTAAATTAAAATTTTAATATATTAAAATATATATATTATATTTAAATATTTATATAATAATAAATATATATATAATTTTATATAATTTATATATATTAAAAATAATATATATATTATTTTTATAAAATATTAAAATATATATATATTAAATAATATAAAAATATATTTATTAAAATTTATCGATATCATGGGAAAACTGATTCTTGGGGCGGGTTTTTCCAATGCTTGCATAATTGTTTCCCGCGGGGGGGCCCGGTAAAGTGCAGCCCATCAGCGATGAAAAAGACAATTTTAAAAAGATAAAGTTAAAAGAAATTGAACCTAATTGAAAATTGGGGCTTTGAGCATGACGAAAAAACCCCTCTCAAAATCCAAAAAAACAGTTTTAAAATTACGGCAAATGTTTTTTTAACTGCAGCCGGGCCTGGGGGATGAAAAATCCCTCCATTCCCCACCCGGAGGCAGCAAAATAAAACCATGGTGATAACACAGTGTTATGGAAAGGAAAGGGGAAAAAATTTTTTCAAAACTAAAAAGTAATTTCATCGTGATTTACGGCTCTAATATCTTGGCTGCAGTAAGAGGTGTGAGCAGCAGATGGCGGACTTACCCCCTTTCCCATAGAATTTCTTTATTATGCCTCCCCCAGGAAACCGTTCCCCCCCATTTTCCTTGTCCCCACCTGTGACCCCCAGGGTTAAGCCTGCTTTGGAGAGCTCATGATGAGCGTGTTTTTCCCCATTTTATGTAGGGGAATTTGATTTTGTGGGGGGAAAAAAAAAATGGATGGGTAATGGGGGACCCCCCCCTTATTTACCCCCCTTTTTCCCAAAAATAGGGCCCAAAATTTTTAAATCTAACATTCCAAAAAATTAAAAATTACTAAAAACGAACCTTTAAAAAAGAAAAACTAAAAACCTTTAAAACACCACAAATTTAAAAAACCCGATTTCTAACCTACCTTTTAAACCCTTTTTTAAAATTTTGAAGGGAAAGGAAAAAAGCTCCTTTTCAAAAAAAACAAATCTGGGGAAAACCACCCAAAACAGGAAAAGCCCCCATTTTTACAGTAATTTATACTCCAGAAGGGGATCCCAAAGCCTCCAGGGGGGAAGTGCCCAAATCTAATGGCCCAAAAAAACAAAAAAGGGCCCCCCCTTTGTGAACCTCTGCGCGGGTGCCCTTTAAAACAGAGGTGAGAAATCACAATTTAAAACGTCAGCCGGACCTCTAACCACGATGAACCCAGTTTAGCGGTAAAAGCATTTTGGGGGAGGTCAGCATGACTTTTTTAAATTGTGTTTTTCTCCCCTTTCTGTCTAGAAGGGGGTCACCGCTGCAGAGGGGGGTCAAAAGGGGGGCCTTTTTTGTGCCCATTAGTTTTAGGGCGCTGCCCAAGAGAGGTTTGGGATTTATGGAGTATAAATTGCGTATATATGGGCTTTCCTGTTAGTGGGTGGTTTCCCCCAAAGACTTGATAATAAAAAAAGGAGTTATTCTTTTTCGAAGTAAAAAGGGTTAACTTTTGAGGTTAAAAATCAGGTTTTTAAAAAAGTGTGTTAGAGGTTAAGAGTTATACATAATAAAAGTTACGTTTTAGTGTTTTACAGATGAGAATGTTTAGATTTTTAATTTTTGCCTTGGAAAATAGTAAATATAGTGATCAAAAGTCACTCTCTGTTTTCTTGCGAGATTCCCATTTTTTTGGAAACTATTAGATGAATGCATCATTCTCAAATCAGAAACCTTGCTAAGTAGACGTCCTTGATTCTTCCTCTTTGGTCAAGTTGTTATCATTTGCATTTTTCACTATATATGAGAACATGGCTGCTATTACAGGTCATGTGCACTGCTACTGTACATGACGATCGTATTGTACGCACAGGGGGATGATGCGTAATCCATAGTTCTCTACGAGAGCTATAAATTTACCGAAATTTTGGGGAAATGGTTTCCAAAAACAGGTTTAACGGTTAAATGCGGGGCTAATTTCGCCCGAATTAGCGTTGGGGGGGCGGGGCGGAGGAAAAGGAAAAAATTGGGCGGGAGGCCGGCATTCCCGGCCAAGACTTTTCCCTTAGCGGCCGTATACGCCGCTAGAAAGTGACATGTCAAATTTTTAAAACCGCCGGGCGGGGAAAGGGGAACTAAACCTTTTGTTCCTATGAGAACTGTGGTTACCCTAATAAGGGGTTTTTTTGGCCCGTAATTGGGCATTCGGCTAAATTACGGACCGAAAAAGGCCATTTTAAGCCCTGTGAATAGCCTAAAAGGGGGGAGTGAAAAAAAAGAAAATTTGCAAATTGGATTTATTAGCAAAGCGCCTTGTTTTTCACTTCCCCTTTTTCTTCAAATTTTCCCCCCTTGGGGTCTCACCTCCTTTTATTTCATTAGTGAGGGGTTAATAATTTACATTCTGTTTCTGCCCCTGGACCTCCTATTTGGAGCTTGCTTTTCCTGCCTCTCCTCAAAAAAAGGGGCCGACAACAATTTCATCTTACAGCTAGCGCCTCCCCCACTGCAGCTATGCTACAAAAGAAAACACAGAATTGTGCGCGGTGCCTTTTGTAAACAGAAGGGGGAGGGGGCTGTGCTCTGGTGGATTCAACTGTTTTGCAAACCTCCGCTGTGAGGACGTGCTTTGATTTAAAAGAAGAGTTTAACTAAATCAGGCTGTGGGATGAAAAAGCCCTTAAAAATAAGAAATGTAGGGAGGGACAGTGAATTTGTGGGGGGGGGGGCGGGAAAAACACTGGAGCCAGCATAAAAAGGAAGGGGGGATGATGTCATCAGTTAAGAAACACCCAGCGGGAGGGGAAAACCGTCCCCGGATTTCGGAAATGAAGCATCAAGTTCAAGAGAAAGATAACTGAAAGGGGCCCATATATCCCCTTTAAATTTTTTAGTTTTTTCAAAATTTGTATTAGGACACATTACAGCACCAGAGTACATACAAGATGCTACCAAATGATAAGTAACTGGCTACATAAGACAATGCACAGGTTACAATGTTGCATAAGGATGGATAACAATAACTTTGATAAGGATAATGCACACTGTACCTTTTATATTTTCACAATTTCACCTACAGTGCATTTTGGGGCAAAGGTCTAAATAAGGTGCAGGCACAACATGTGCCTACGGTATTGTCTCGGACAGTTGATGCATTCTCTGTCTAGTTTTGGCATAAGGCAGGGAGTCTGAGCAGCCCGCTGGTCTTCACTCTTTAACCTTCTTATACGAGGGACTAATTTGGGCAGGGAACCCCAGGCGCCACCCGTTTGGTCCTGGCAGTGACGGGTGGGGTGCAGATGTGTACAGAAGGTTTAGGCAGATACATGGTCGGGTCATAAGCAGAAGGTCAAGGCAGGCGAAGTTCAAATGTAAACAGGTCACAGGCAGATGGTCGGTGCAAGCAGGTCAGGAACAAGCCAAAGCTCTATATTGGAAATACTACACAGTAACTTTCAGTAAACTTCAACAAGCGCTCTGACAAACGTATGAGGATGGAAGAGGGGAGAGCACTTAGGAAGACACAGGTCCCAGAGCATTGATTCTAGGCACTGCCGCCATCAGAAATTGTGGGGCCCCATACAGCTGGCGTGTCTGGGCCCCCCCCCACTCCGTCCCTGGCTCCACCCACCCAGGCCAATCCAACCCCTCTGCTCCACCCCCTCCCTCTCCATCCCCGGTCGACCAAACAGAGCCCCACCCATCCCCCAGCCCAATTGCCACCCCAGAAAAATAAAAAATTGAGTCACTGGGGTCACAAGAAAAAAAAAATACACTTGTGCCATTGTTTTTGGATTTAGTTCTTGCTGGATTATACAAGGTACAGTCTATCTGTATTTTGTGGGTCACTTCATATACAAGTTCCAGCAAATACCACAACTATAATGTTACTGACAAAGCCAGTATACCCAGACCAATATTGCCAAGCAACAATATACAAATACTAAATAATACCGCCACCTATCACAACCATATACTGACTAGCCCCACCATAATGTTATTGACTAAACCAGTATACCAAGACCAATATCGCAAAACAACAGCAATATAAAGGCACCTAATAATACCGCCACATCATTACCACATATCTCCAACATAACAATACTGAATAATACCGCCGTACTGTTACTGATTAGAAACCATTACACTAAGACCAACATTTCCTCCATACAGTGACCCTATAGTGGTAGATACCAGATACACAGATGCTTTGCAAATAGTTTACTTACATTTAGATCCTCACAGGTGACATCTTATTTGATTAGTCGTTCACTTTCTCTTTTCTTCTCTATTCGGTCCAGACCTCCATGATGACTTCCTCTGTCCACCACTCGTCCCTGTAGAATTTACACAAACACCTGAGACTCCTCACTTTTTTTTATCATTTTCCCAACTGAGTGCCCCCTCCCCCATGTACAAACTCCCCATTTATAATGGCCCAAATGGTAAGAATTACCCCCTGGTAATTATGGGTCTCCCCCAGTTGGCATGTAGGTACAAGGTAGCTTGGCACCCCCCGGGCGGTAGCTAGGTAGCTTGGGGAGACATAGGCAGCTATGGGTCCCCGGGCGGTAGCTTAGGGTTCCCATGTAGGTACAATGGGGGCCCCCTGTAGCTTAGGCCACCCCTGTAGATAGAATGGGGGCCCCCTGTAGCTTAGGCCACCCCTGTAGGTAGAATAGGGCCCTCTGTAGATTAGGGCCCCCCTGTAGGCAGAATAGTCTCCCCCCAGTCTTTAGGGCCTCCTGTAGGCAAATAGTTCCCCCCAGTCTTTAGGGCCCCCTGTAGGCAAATAGTCCCCCCCCCCCAGTCTTTAGGGCCCCCTGTAGGCAAATAGTTCCCCCCTGTCTTTTGGGCCCCCTTTATGCAAATTCTCCCCCCCCCCCCCCCTCAGTCTTTAGGGCCCCCTGTAGGCAAATAGTTCCCCCTAGTCTTTAGGGCCCCCTGTAGGCAAATAGTTCCCCCCCCAGTCTTTAGGGCCCCACCTGTAGGCAAATAGTTCCCCCTAGTCTTTAGGGCCCCCTGTAGGCAAATAGTTCCCAGCAGTCTTTAGGGCCCCCCTGTAGGCAAATAGCCCCCCCCCCAGTCTTTAGTGCCCACTGTAGGCAAATATTCCCCCCCCCCCAGTTTTTAGGACCCCCTGTAGGCAAGTAGTTCCCCTCAGCCCCCTCCCCAGTCTTTAGGGCACCCTATAGGCAGAACAGTTTCTCCTCCCTCTTGTTACTTAGGCCCCCCCCCCCCCGTAGCTAATTACTCACCTTGCCGCTCTCCCCCAGCATCTCCGTCTGCTCCAGGCCCCAAGCCTGCTGCTTTAGGCTTGGGGCCTATGACAGGAAGCTCGGCAGGCGGCGCGATGACGTCACTTGCATCGCGCCGCCGGCAGTTCATCTTAATTGTATGCGCGTCGCCCTGACGTGCCTACAAGTAAGATCCCCACTGTGAAGCACGGGGGCGGGCCCTGCCGCCGGCGGCGGGCCCCCCTGGCTTCACAGACCGCCCGGGCCCCGTAGAGCAGTACTGGTTATACTGCCCTAACGGCGGCCCTGATTCTAGGGCAGCAGGGTGGTGCACGCTGGCCCTTCAAATTAGGACAAATGTGTGCGCATGCGTACCATGGAGAGGATAGTGAAGCAGGGAGCTAGTGGAGGGGTAGAATGGTGCACCAGCTGCAGGCATTAGCTGCTCAAACTGCAACAGGAAGAACAGGATGTCAGACGCAGTGAGAAGGAACATGGGGTACCAGCTACAGTGCAACCTGTGACAGTTTAAGGGGTTGTCTCACTACAAGAATTCCTAATTTTTATGTTAAAGATCTTGCAAAAACAAGTCACTTTGCAATATATGTCCATTAACAGTGTGCAACCTATTCCTAGATATCCCCTCTTGTATGGCTGCATAGCTCCTCAGGTTGCTATAGCTACAGACCTGTTCAATCTCTCCTGATAGGCTGCCAGCACTGGTCGCTATAGCTACAGACCTGTTCAATCTCTCAGGTTAGGCTGCCAGCACTAGAAGCTATATAACTACAGACCTGTTTGATCCCTCCTAATAGGCTGCCAGCACTGGTTGCTATAGCTACAGACCTGTTTGATCTCTCCTGATAGGCTGCCAGCACTGGTTGCTATAGCTACAGACCTGTTTGATCTCTCCTGATAGGCTGCCAGCACTGTTGCAAAAGCACAGACCTTTTGTCTCTCCTAATAGGTGCCAATGGCTGCATAGCTACGACCTGTTTGATCTCTCCTGATGGGTGCCACAGGGTTTTCTATAGCTCAACCTTTTTTCAATCTCCCCTGATGGGCCCCCGCATGTCGCTATAGCTACGACCTGTTCAATCTCTAGGTTGGGGCTCCCAGCACTAGAAGCTATATAATACAGACCTGTTTCCCCTCCTTAGGCTGTCGCACGGGTTGCAAGCTACAGCCCGGGGCTTCTATGAGCCTAGTAGAAGCCAGTAAACACGCCCCTGAATTCAAAATGAGACCAAGAAAACAGGACTAAGGTAAGATGAATCAATGTAGTGGGACAACCCCTTTAAATTTTGTATGAAGAAAAACAAGCAAAATCGCTCACCATCGTTTGGTCTCCAATTAATTATCCCTGGGCGTAGGCTGCGTTAGGAGCACAGAAAAGGCCCACAGATCCTTTGGGCAGCACAAACTATGTAAACAAATTTCCTCCAGCTCCTTGTCAAAAATAAAAAAAATACTTCATATGAATTCTTCAATGCGGCATTATTCTATAATCATGGATTTTAAAGAATTCAAATAAAGTAATTTTTTTAATTTTTTTACAAGGGCTGGAGGGGAAAAAAAATTGTTTTCTAGTACATTTGTATATTTTATCATATATTGTCATATAGTGACACATTACAGCACCAGAGTACATACAAGATGCTACCAAATGATAAGTAACTGGCTACATAAGACAATGCACAGGTTGCAATGTTGCATAAGGATGGATAACAATAACATTGATAAGGATAATGCACACTGTACCTTCCTATATTTGCACTTTTTTAGTTATACTGATGGGCGCCAGTGATTTTTACCCCCCAAAAAAAAACCCCACGTTCATACTCTATCCCCCCCCCCCCCCCATTATGTGTTCATTTTGATACATACTATGGAGTCCCGCGATTTTTGATTCTTAAGCCATGGGACCCAGTGTGATTATGAGCCCGTTTCTCTGAAGAATCTCATACTACAGGCTTTATGCTTAAATAAACATTTGTCCTAACATAGCCAGTTCCTGCAGATTTCCCCAGGTGAGGATTTTGCATACTGCCTGCTACACCTATGTGATACCAATGTATCTGTAACAATAGGCCTCTATCAAAACGTGGGTGCGCCCTCATGACAAGGAACATACCAGGACACGGCTTTGAAGTGATTGAGTCCTGAGCTCACAGATAAGCATAAATCATCATTAGAGGTTTTGTCATAAGAACTGCTCATATGACCTGATGCCCGATCAACCCATGATCTGCCGGAATGATTCAGTGGATAAACGGACACGAGGTAATGCCAAAATCTGCACATCAAGTCACAGTGTATAAACATTACATTGCTTATCCTGAGTTATATCATGTATTATACTCCAGAGCTGCGCTCACTATTCTGCTGGTGCCGTCACTGTACATACATTACTTATCCTGTACTGATCCTGAGTTTTTTCCTGTATAATACGCCAGAGCTGCGCTCACTAGTCTGCTGGTGCAGTCACTGTGTACATACATTACGTATCCTGTACTGATCCTGAGTTACATCCTGTATTATTCTCCAGAGCTGCGCTCACTATTCTGCTGGTGCAATCACTGTACGTACATTAGTTATCATGTACTGATCCTGAGTTACATCGTGTATTATTCCCCAGTGCTGCACTCGCTAGTCTGCTGGTGCAGTCTCTGTGTACATAGGTTAGTTATCCTGTACTGATCCCGAGTTACATCCTGTATTATCCTCCAGAGCGGCACTCACTATTCTGCTGGTGCAGTCACTGTACATACATTACTTATCCTTTACTGATCCTGAGTTACATCCTGTATTATACTCCAGAGCTGCGCTCACTATTCTGCTGGTGCAGTCACTGTACATACGTTACTTATCCTGTACTGATCCTGAGTTACATCCTGTATTATCCTCCAGAGCTGCACTCACTATTCTGCTGGTGTAGTCACTGTACATACATTACTTATTCTGTACTGATCCTGACTTACATCCTGTATTATCCTCCAGAGCTGCACTCACTATTCTGCTGGAGCAGTCACTGTGTACATACATTACTTATCCTGTACTGATCCTGAGAGCTCTCCTGACATTCCCTGCTTGTTCAGTGATCTGTATTCTGGGAAGTGTCTTCTTTATAACAGGAATCACTTAATGTAGGTAAATCTAAGTTCTCCCCACATTATAGGGGTCAGGTAAACATTCTGAACCTATACTCAGACAAACACTTGACTGATAAGCATTTGGTCCACTAGCAGCACCGACCGATTATACTGTAAATTATTGCTGCAGTTGCCTCCTTGCACCAGCAGATGGAGCTGCAGCTTTAACATAAACTTCATATAATTCCTGTGCATTCTCCGCTGTTATTGGCAGATCCTGGAATCACTGTCTCGATGTGAAGGGATCTACGGAAATCACAACTAATTCATAAGTAAATAATCTGCAGTGAAAGGCGAAATAATCCCAATCTGGAATAATCTCTGGTAAAACTGACGAACGTCACACAGGATCCAAAACATTTTAAGGGACATTTCCATCTGCAAGTGTCAATTCCCTTATTGAATGATTGCCTTATTTTAGGGTGTTGAGAGCCCTTATATTCTTCAATTTTTTTCCTTTTATCTTCCAACAAAAACAAGTATTTGTGTTAAAACCAATATTTCCGGAAAACAAATATTTTACAAATTTTTAGCAGCATTTTTTAAATATTTTTTGCAGTCCAATTCCAATAAAATTACTTGGAAAATTTTATCCCTTTCAAGTTATGATTAGTAAAAAGATAAAACTTCAGAATGAACAGGCAGACTAATCTTACTTTACTGTTAGTACTGCTTATCGTTAAGAAGGCTTATTACAAATAGTAGGTAATGATTGCTTTATTGTTTTCTGGACAAGCATAGGTAAGATTAGAGTAGAAAACAGGGCAATGACAAGAGCAATACATGAAAGGATAATGGGTTAATCTCTTTCTGCAGGTGGTGGTGGGTGTTCTACTGTTTCAGGCTCTCACTTCCTATTCAGGCTGTGGGTGATTCTACAGTTTCACTTTCCCATTTCCTGTTCAGGCTGTGGGTGGGTCTACAGTTTCAGGCTCCCACTTCCTATTCATGCTGTGGGTAGTTCTACAGTTTCACTTTCCCATTTCCTGTTCAGGCTGTGGGAGGTTCTACAGTTTCAGGCTCCACTCCTATTCAGCTGTGGTATTCTACAGTTCACTTTCCCATTTCCTGGTCAGGCTGTGGGTGGTTCTACAGCTTTAGACTCTCCCTTCCTATTCAGGCTGTTGGCAGTGCTACAGCTTCAGGCTCCCACTTTCTGTACAGGCTGTGGGCAGTTCTACAGCTTCAGGCTCCCACTTCCTGTTCAGGCTGTGGGCGGTTCTACAGCCTCAGGCTCCCACTTTCTGTACAGGCTGTGGGCAGTTCTACAGCTTCAGGCTCCCACTTCCTGTTCAGGCTGTAGGTGTTTCTACAGCTTCAGCCTCCCACTTCCTGTTCAGGCTGTGGGTGGTTCTACAGTAGTGAGTGTCAGCTCTGCTATTCCTGAGTCTGTTAGAGGAACATTGGTGATGGAGGGGTTTTGACATCAGTGCAGAAGGCTACGGAGCTCTGAAGGGCTCAAGTCTGTGTCATTTGTTACTAGGCAATTGCCCCCCTCCTGGATAGATGTGTGAGCAGCTGTTTACTAGTTATGTGCACCTCTGCACCTTCTCCCATGTCGCAATGGGGCTTTATATTGCCTCCTACTTGGCATGGTTTTTTTTGTACAGTTATGGAGCTGTGAGTATGGTGGTTTGTCTATGTTTTTCAGCTAACCATGTCCCATTTGTCTGTGATTTCCCCAAAGTTTGTCAATAAGAAAAAAAATACGCTCCTGTGCTGCTGATAAGACACAGCAGGGAGTGATGTCATCAACTCAGCCAATGCTAGAGCAGGTTGAGGCTGGGAGTAGAGATGAGACACAGCAGGGAGTGATATCACGATCCCAGCCAGTGCTGCTAGAGCAGAGAGAGGTAGAAAGCTTGTGTACAAAAGCAGGAGATAAGAACTGCTCTAGCTCTGAAAGGAAGCAACATCCGTCATCTCTATTTACCTTTGCCTCCATGTTTTAAGGTAATCAATGTGATGAGACTTCCCCTGTAATAGAGTCAGGTGCAGTCAGAGCCCTCAGTGAAAGGGTCCCTGAGGACTACAATGCTCAGCAGATCCACGTCTTATTGTAGATGAACAATGTTTGTGTAAGTTTAATCTGCTTGAATCTCTTTCTATGTAAACCTGCTTGTCGCTGACTGACAGCCGATCAACTTGTTGCCTTTGGGATTAGCAGTGACTGATGGATCCCTCTCCCTGGGTGTCTCTCTGCTGCAGATAATGGAGCTTTGTAGGACATGGGGGAAGTGATTGCTTTACTTGTTACCTGCGCGGTTTTCTTCCTGACATCTAGTTATGATGTCCTGTCAGTAAGAGGTGACATTGCCCGCGGCAGCGTCATCCATCAGCCGCACAGAGGCGCATTGTTCTCCCCTCTCACACCTATTGTCCGGTTTTTCAGCTTTCCCGGCAGCTCGGTGGGCTCCTCGGCTTCTACCTCCTCAAAGTCTGAACAGTTTCAGGTTGAATTTTCTTACATTTTTTGTTAGTAAAGTTCATCATTTCTTTATCACCTATGTTATTATTATGTTACTAATTCCAATATGTACACTCACCGGCCACTTTATTAGGTACACCTGTCCAACTGCTCGTTAACACTTAATTTATAATCAGCCAATCACATGGCGGCAACTCAGTGCATTTAGGCATGTAGACTTGGTCAAGACAATCTCCTGCAGTTCAAACCGAGCATCAGTATGGGGAAGAAAGGTGATTTGAGTGCCTTTGAACGTGGCATGGTTGTTGGTGCCAGAAGGGCTGGTCTGAGTATTTCAGAAACTGCTGATCTCCTGGGATTTTCACGCACAACCATCTCTAGGGTTTACAGAGAATGGTCCGAAAAAGAAAAAACATCCAGTGAGCGGCAGTCCTGTGGGCGGAAATGCCTTGTTGATGCCAGAGGTCAAAGGAGAATGGGCAGACTGGTTTCGAGCTGATAGAAAGGCAACAGTGACTCAAATAGCCGCCCGTTACAACCAAGGTAGGCAGAAGAGCATCTCTGAACGCACAGTACGGCGAACTTTGAGGTAGATGGCTACAGCAGCAGAAGACCACACCGGGTGCCACTCCTTTCAGCTAAGAACAGGAAACTGAGGCTCCAATTTGCCCAAGCTCATCAAAATTGGACAGTAGAAGATTGGAAAAACGTTGCCTGGTCTGATGAGTCTCGATTTCTGCTGCGACATTCGGATGGTAGGGTCAGAATTTGGCGTCAACAACATGAAAGCATGGATCCATCCTGCCTTGTATCAACGGTTCAGGCTGGTGGTGGTGGTGTCATGGTGTGGGGATATTTTCTTGGCACTCTTTGGGCCCCTTGGTACCAATTGAGCATCGTTGCAACACCTTGTGGAATCTATGCCACGAAGAATTGAGGCAGTTCTGAAGGCAAAAGGGGGTCCAACCCGTTACTAGCATGGTGTACCTAATAAAGTGGCCGGTGAGTGTATATACCCGCACAAAATATTATAGAAACATTACTTTTATTCTTCAAATTTATTCCTAAGGGCTTGTTCACACAATGTTTTTGATCCTTTTTACGGATCCGTTTTTGAGGAGTGAAAAACGCATCCGGAAAGCGGATCCGAAAAACGCAACAGTTGATATTTTATTTGGATCCGTATTGCCTGCTTTTTAACTTGCGTTTTACGGATCCGCTTTCCGGATGCGTTCTCTGAATGAGAGAACAAATCTCTCTCGCCCCATTCCAAGACTCGCCCCCCGTCCCGCGATCCATGCTGCCCCCGTCCCGCGATCCATGCTGCCCCGTCCCGCGATCCATGCTGCCCCCGTTCCGCGATCCATGCTGCCCCCGTCCCGCGATCCATGCTGCCCCCGTCCCGCGATCCATGCTGGCCCCCGTCTCGCGATCCTTGCTGCCCCCGTCCCGCGATCAATTCTGCGCCCTTTCCGAGATCAATGCTGCCCCCGTACCGCGATCCATGCTGCGCACGTTCCGCGATCCATGCTGCCCCCGTCTCGCGATCCATGCTGCCCCCGTCTCGCGATCCATGCTGCCCCCGTCCCGCGATCCATGCTGCCCACGTCCCACGATCCATGCTGCCCCCGTCTCGCGCTCCCTGCTGCCCCCGGACCGCGATCCATGCTGCCCCCGTCCCGCGATCCATGCTGCCCCCGTCCCGCGATCCATGCTGCCCCCGTCCCGCGATCCATGCTGCGCTCGTCCCGCGATCCATGCTGCCCCACTCACCGCCGGGCCACCTCCAGCCGCGCCGTCCCGCGATCCAACCCTGCTCACTGCGCTTTTCGCATCCGCTTTCAGGATGCAAAGCGCAGCTGATACGTACCAGGAGTGTGGAGCGCTTTTGGACAGGTGCCAAAAGCAGACTCCATTATCTCCTATGGGCTTTCACTTGCGTAAACCACAATAAGAATTGACATGTCAATTCTTAAAGTGAATGCAAAAAGCGCAGGAGAGCCCTCAAAAGCGCATTGGCGATCTCCCGTGGGAACAGCGATGCGCTTTTGCTATTGAACTCAATATTAATCACACTGACAATTGTTAGATCCGTTTTGCAGATCCGTAAAACGGATCACAAAAACGTCGTGTGAACAAGCCCTTACAAATCAGTATAAACGAACGACCAAATCCATAAACGTTTTCAGTCCTATCAGGACCTTCATCAGATGTGTCGCTGTAAATATAACAATATGAAATCACATTCAACGTAACATACAATTCCTAATAGGACCGAAAACGTTTATGGATTTGGTCGGTCGCTTATACTAATTTGTTAAGAATAAATTTGAAGAATAAAAGTAATATTTCTATAATATTTTGTGCGGGTGTATACATACTGGGATTTGTGATGCTCTTTATACCCAGCATTTAAAAATAAGAGTTGAAGGTGCGCCGAGCAACTTGGATTGGATTATTATGTTACTATCTATAAAGCAAAGAAAATGTTTGCAGGATTCAGGACAGAGATTGTTTTCTAGTCAAAACGTAAAGACAGAACCGTTTTATTTCTCAGTGGCGAAATGTTGGGGACTGATTCGCTTCTATTAATGTTTTGCCGGGAGATGCAAAGTCTATCATTGTTTCTTTGCAAGTTTGTTTTTTGCCCTTTACCACGCGGTAAAACTAGGAAATAACTTTATCAGATAGATAGAGAGATAAATAGATGGATAGATTAGGGTATAAAGAGAAAATAAAATATGAATAGATATAGATAGATAAAAGAAAGATAATGATAGATAGGATAAATAGAAATAAAATAGATAGATAGATATGAGAAGGAAAAAGAAGATAGGGGATAGATAGACAGATTAGATAGACAGAACAGCTAGATAGATAATAGATAATGAGATAGACAGATAGATATGAGATAGATAGATAGATAATATGAAATAAATAGAAGATATAGATAGAAGATAAAAGATAGATAGATAGATAGATAGATAGAATTTGATGTAGATATAGACAGACAGGTAGATATGGGATAAAATAGATAGATGAAGGATAGATATAGAAAAGATAGATAGATAGATAGATAAAATATTTGATAGATAGATAGATAGGAGATAGATATATAGATAGATATATAGATAGATAGATATGAGATAGATATGAGATAGAGAGACAGGAGATAAATAGATAGACAGATAGATAGATAGATAGATAGATATGGGATAGATAGATGTGAGATAGATAGATAGATAGGAGATAGATATGTGATAGAGAGATAGATATGAGATTGATAGACAGACAACAGATAGATAAATTAGATAGATAGATAGATAGATAGAATAGGGAGATATGAGATAGATAAAGAGATAGAAAAGAAGATAGATATGGATAGATAGATAATTAGATAGATAAGAAGAGATAGATAGATTTGATAGATATAGTAGATATAATAGATAGATAGGGAATAGGGTAGATAGATAGATAGAGATAGAATAGATAGATAGATATGAGAATAGATAATAGGAATAGATAGATAGATAGATAGATAGATAGATAGGAGATAGACAGATATGGGATAGATAGATACATAGATAGATAGATACATAGATAGATAGATATGAGATAGATAGATAGACAGACAGATAGATAGGTAGATATGGTATTAATAGATAGATAGATAGATTTAGATATAGATAGATAGATATGAGATAGATAGATAGATAGATAGATAAATAAATATGGGATAGATACATAGATAGATATGGGATAGATAGATAAGAGATAGATAGATAGATAGATAGATAGATAGATAGATAGATAGATAGATATGGAAGGGTAGATATGGGATAGATAGATACATAGATAGATAGATACATAGATACATAGATAGATAGATATGAGATAGATAGACAGACAGATAGATAGGTAGATATGGTATTAATAGATAGATAGATAGATTTAGATATGGATTGATAGATCGATAGATAGATAGATAGATAGATAAATAAATATGGGATAGATACATAATAAAATATGGATAGATAATAGAGATAGATAGATAGATAGATTTGATAGATTTGATAGGATAGATAGATATGGGATAGATAGATACATAGATAGATAGATAGATAGATAGATAGATAGATACATAGATAGATAGATATGAGATAGATAGACAGACAGATAGATAGGTAGATATGGTATTAATAGATAGATAGATAGATTTAGATATGGATAGATAGATAGATAAATATGGGATAGATACATAGATAGATAGATAGATAGATAGATAGATAGATAGATAGATAGATAGATATGGGATAGATAGATTTAGATATGGATAGATGATAGATGGTTAAAGAACCAAAATTATTTCTATTTGCCAAATGCAGAATAATGAGAGAGATTTTTTAAGGCATTTTTCTTACTTGCTCGGTTTGTGCAGGGCTGAGGTTTATATTGGACGTATTCCAGGAGAGGTTACATCAGATTTTTTTTTTAATTATAACACAAATGCAATTCCCCTACTGACTTTTTTTACTGTCTGGTCAAACTATCAAGTCCTCGGCTTCACTATGATTGTGATGGTAACAAATATGCCTTTTTTATGGTAATTAATTGTATCATAAAAATTTATGAAAAAGCCCCCCCCCCCCTTTTCTGCATTTTTGAGGAAGACTTTTGATTTTTTAAATAACCTTCATTAAAATAATTTTTTGGGTTTCCCACCTGTGGATTAGAGCCATTGATTGCTCGGTGACTTGCATAGTGCTTTGGAATACATAGTATACTGACAGGAAAACTAGAGGCAGGTTCTTGGGACAGACCTGGGGCTGTAGTACGTGTCTAATAATTTAACCCCTTAGATGCCATGGTAAACAGCAGGGTCTACAGGGTTAAACACTGAAAGATCAAGTTTACTGGTCTCCAATCAGTGCCCTGAAGCCCAAGGCTGTTACCAACAACCATGGCTGAGACAACAGGCAGTTGAAGATGGGTGACCTCTTAGGGCATCACTTCATTGGCTGAAAAAGGGGCGCAAGGAGGCATGGAGTGGGCTGAATGTGCCATGGGGAGGGTGGGGGGGCTATGTGCCTTTTCTGCCTAGGGCACCAGAATACCTTGTCCCAGTCCTGCCAACAACAGTGTATATCTCCAAAAAAGGTCGGTAAGGGACGGTTCACACAGATTCTGCGCTGAAACAGCATCCAAAACAGACTGCAAACCGCCCCATATTGATTTCAATGGAGATCAGCTTTGCTGCGCACACGACACTGAAAAACAACTGATATAATAATCCTTAAAGGCGTCGTCTCACTGCATCGATTCATCTTCCCTCAGTCCTGTTTTATCAGTTTCATTTTTGAACTCAGGGGCGTGTTTACTGGCTGAACTGGCTTTCAGTGGCCTGCAGTGATAAGCTGCTGAGGACACCAGGTCTGTAGCTATAGCAACCAGTGCTGGCAGCCTATCAGGAGAGATCGAACAGGTCTGCAGCCCATATGAGACCAGCCGTCTAGACCAGCCTATCAGGAGAGATCAAACAGGTCAGTAGCTATAGCAAACCAGTGCTTGCAGCCTATCAGGAGAGATCAAACAGGTCTGTAGCTATAGCAACCAGGGCTGGCAGCCTATCATGAAGAATAGAACAGGTCTGTAGCTATAGCAACCCAGCTGGCAGCCTATCAGGGGAGATGAACAGGTCTGGAGCTATAGCAACCAGTGCTGGCAGCCTATCAGGAGAGATCGAACAGGTCTGCAGCTATAGCTACCAGTGCTGACAGCCTATCAGGAGAGATCAAACAGGTCAGTAGCTATAGCAACCACGGCTGGCAGCCTATCATGAGAGATCAAACAGGTCTGTAGCTATAGCAACCAGGGCTGGCAGCCTATCATGAGAGATAGAACAGGTCTGTAGCTATAGCAACCAGTGCTGGCAGCCTATCAGGAGAGATGGAACAGGTCTGTAGCTATAGCAACCAGTGCTGGCAGCCTATAAGGAGAGATTGAACAGGTCTGGACACATATTGCAAAGTGACTTATTTTTGCAAGATCTTTAACATAAAAAGCAGCAATCCCTGTAGTAAGACAACCCCTTTAAGTTAAAGAGTCCGTACTGTCACTTTTTTGCATGTATTTCACATATAATCAGTTAAAAAATAGGAAATTTGCTCCTCAAAAAGCACGAAAAAAAAACATAGGGCGAGATGTATGAAACTTGATGCGGACACACTAGTTCTAAATCATAGTTGCCAACCTTTGAAATTGAAAAAGCAGGAGACTGTAGTGGGCGCGCGCGCAAAAATTTGCATGGACACGCCCATCTTGTCTGTGTGCCACGATCCTTCAAAAAGCCACACCCACTCCACCTAACTGCATAACGGCTTTGGAAGAAAGCCAGGTAGATGCCCTTATAGCCAGGTAGTAGCCCCCCATAACCAGGTAGTGCCCCTTACAGGCCGGTAGATGCCCCCTTGTAGCCAAGTAGATGCCCCCTCTGTAGCCAGGTAGATGCCCCCCTTTGTTAGCCAGGTAGTGCCCCCCTTTGTTAGCCAGGTAGTGCCCCCTCTGTTTGACAGGTAGTGCCCCCCCAATTGTAGCCAGGTAGTGCCCCCTTTGTTAGCCAGGTCGTGCCCCCTCTGTTGCCAGGTAGATGCCCCAATTGTTAGCCAGGTATTGCCCCCTTTGTTAGCCAGGTATTGCCCCCTTTGTTAGACAGGTAGTGCCCCCTCTGTTGCCAGGTAGATGCCCCCTCTGTTGCCAGGTGATGTCCCCATGGTTTGCCAGGTAGTGCCCCCATTGTTTGCCAGGTAGTGCCCTCATTGTTTGCCAGGTAGTGCCCCCCGTGTGAGCCAGGTAGTGCGCCCAGTGTTTGCCAGGTAGTGCCCTCCTAAAAATAAAATAATAAAAGCCACTCACCTGACCAGGCTCCTGGCGCAGCCGCGCGTCACTTCCCCTGCGCCGCTGACCTATATGTACAGCGCACACCGGCGCCCCCTGCACAGCGAGACTCCGGGCGGGTGAGCGGACGCTGCGGCCGCTTCACCCGCCTTTAGGAGCGGCCCGGCGGCGCAAGAGTAGCACACCAGCGCTACTCTGACGCCGTGGTCAGTTAAAGAACCCCCGCTGTCTGCTGGCGGCGGGAGAAATACCAACTCTGCCGGGAGGGCGGGGGGGGGACCCCAATTAGCGGGACCCCCCGCCAAAAGCGGGAGAGTTGGCATGTATGTTCTAAATTGATATAGAGGAGTGTAGAATGCAACAGTATCTATGAAACTTTGTCTCATCCATGGTATGGATTTGTATGGCAGTTTTGCCCAAAATTTGGCACATTCAAAAGTGTCGTGTCTAGTGCAGACTGCGCCACGTTTTGGTATACGACCATTCATACATCTGTCGGACATCTGAACACATACATGTGAGCCTGAAGGAGCCTGAAGCTGTAGAACCACCCACAGCCTGAACAGGAAGGGAGAGCCTGAAGCTGTATAATCACCCATAGCCTGAACAGGAAGTGGGAGCCTTTAAAGGGAACCTGTCACATAGGTTGTGCCTCCCTTGCTGAGGACAGCACAAGCTAGTGTCAGACCTGCTGTTCCCAGCGCTGTGTCCCTTATTCTGTGAGATGCAGCAGTTTTAGAGCATTTACCCCTCAAATTTTATTCATGAGCAGGTGTTAGCCCCACCCACTGACAGTTATTCTCATGTTTCTACCTATTCAAAGTAATAGGTTTATCAGTTGAGGTGGGCGGGGCTAGCCTCAGGTGGGCGGGGTTTGAAAAAAACTGACTCTTTGAATGACTCTTCTGGCTGAAAACTGCAGATTTGAGCATTAAAGGGAACCTGTCACATAGTATGCCCCCCTTGCTGAGGGCAGCACAGCTAGTGTCAGACCTGCTGTTTCCAGCGCTGTGTCCCTTATTCTGTAAGATGCTGGAGTTTTAGAGTATTTACCCCTCAAATCTTATTCATGAGCAGGTGTTAGCTCCACCCACCAAAGGATAGCCCCTCCCACTGACAGTTATTCTCATGTTTCTACCTATTCAAAGCAATAGGTTTATCAGTTGAGGTGGGCGGGGCTAGCCTCAGGTGGGCCGGGTTTGAAAAAAACTGACACTCTGAAGGACTCTTCGAATGACTCTTCTGGCTGAAAACTGCAGTTTTAAGTATTAAATACACGAAAACTGCGGCATCTTCCAGAATAAGGGACACAGCGCTGGAAACAGCATGCCTGTCACTACCTTGTTCTATCCTCAGCCAGCGGGGCAAAATCTATGTGACAGGTTCTCTTTAAATACATGAAAACTCCAGCATCTTACAGAATAAGGGACACAGCGCTGGAAACAGCAGGTCTGACACTAGCTTGTGCTGTGACAGATTCTCTTTAAGTCAGTTTCAGCGGAAAATCAACCATAGAAATCAATGGAAAGATTTGTAACTGGTTCTGATGGGGATCCGTGCCCAAATCCACATCCAAACCAGATCTGAAAAACCATATCCAAATCCACACTGAGAAAAAAAAAATCGCCTCTGAAAACCGCCCCAAAACCGCGCCTGAAATTGCAGCTTTGCGTGCGCCCGCCTGCGCGCCTGCTAACACGATTTTAAGACATGAATTCCGTGCTGTTTCCGCACTGAAAAAACCCCAGAAGCGTGAACCCTACCGTTAGGGTTGCAAATTCACAAGAGGAATTCAGCGCGGATTCTGCACCGTGTTAAAATCCTCCTGTAATCCGACTCCTATCCATTTGAATAGTCAGACTGCGCTGTAGTTCACTGATATGCGACGCGAGTAATGAATATCAATGGGGCCGGCGGGCGACCACCCCCTCCCCCCGCGCCGCTGGAGTACGTGCGTATTAGCGCGAGCCCCCGAAAGACACGAAGTACTGCGGCGCATAGCAGCCCGCCGGCCCCATAGACATTCATTACTTGCGTCGCATATTCGCCGCGAATAAATGACATGTCACTTATCACCCCGGGCGTACAATACGATCGTATTGTACGAGCGGGGAGAGGAGGCGGAATCCATCGTTCTCTATGAGAACGATGGATTACCGTAATTATGGGGCGCATTTTCCCGCGTATGTAGCGCAGTATGGTCCAAAATAAGCTTTGTGAACATACCCTTAGGGTGGTAAGTTCACAAGAGGAATTCAGCGCAGATTCTGCACCGCGTTAAAATCCTCCCATAATCCGACTCCTATCCATTTGAATGGCCAGAATGCAATGTAGTTCACAAAGCGCAGATTTTCCACACCGCGGATTTCAGATCTATATTGCAGAAAAGAAAATGGACAGTGAATCATTCGAGTGAATCCTCCTCAAATTCCGCTCCAGCAGACGTGACACGGGTTAGCCCCAAATAGGACTAACTCAGGTCCGAATGAGAGGGGAATGCTACCTTTGTAAAAGTAAAAATCCTCAAAATCAAAATCCCCGGTATCAGCATTGATTCCTGCTGAGAATTAGACGCCTTTATACCTCAGCCTGAACAGGAAGTGGGATCCTGAAGCTGTAGAACCACCCACAGCCTGAACAGGAAGGGAGAGCCTGAAGCTGTACAACCACCCATAGCCTGAACAGGAAGTTGGAGCCTGAAGCAGTAGAACCGCCCACAGCCTGAACAGGAAATGGGAGCCTGAAGCTGTAGAACCGCCCACAGCCTGAACAGGAAGTGGGAGCCTGAAGCTGTAGAACTGCCCAACCGAACAGGAAGTGGGACCTGAAGCGTAGAACTGCCACAGCCTACGGAAGTGGGAGCCTGAAGCTGTAGAACCGCCTACAGCCTGAACAGGAAATGGGAGCCTGAAGATGTGGAACCACCCACAGCCTGAACAAGGAAGTGGGAACCTGTAGCTGTAGAACACCCACAGCTGAACAGGAAGTGGGAGCCTGAAGCTGTAGAACTGCCCACATTCTGACCAGGACGTGGGAGCCTCAAGCTGTAGAACTGCCCACAGCCTGAACAGGAAGTGGGAGCCTGAAGCTGTAGAACCGCCCACAGCCTGAACAGGAAGTGGGAGAATGAAGCTGTAGAACCGCCCACAGCCTGAACAGGAAGTGGGAGCCTGAAGCTGTAGAACTGCCCACAGCCTGAACAGGAAGTGGAGAGCGCTGCTGAAGCTGTAGAATCTCCACCCTGAACGGAAGTGTGTTTTTTAAAAGCTGCCTGTGGCTCTGCAAAACAGCATGGTGAGACAACCTCGTTAAGGTAAAAAAATGGAAAAATGTGGATAACATGCATTCCTTGCAGTTTTCCTATGATTTTTACAAAACAGCAGCTGTTCTGTAAAATTTGCACAAACGAGTATCAACTAATCCAGAGACATGAACTTGCATATAGATTGTAAACCATCTCTGGGCACCTGCTCCAATTATTTTTTTGTTGAGGTTTTCACCTATCCAAGTTCCAAGTTCCACCAAGCCAGGGGTGTCAAACAAATTTTCACCAAAGACAACATCACTGTTATGGTTGCCCTTACAGTGGCCCTTGGAGGGCGGCTAGAAGGCCTGAGTAGAGCTTGGGCACCATCTCTGAGTTGAGTGGTGTGGAGGTGCGCGCCAGAGCTTCAAATCCAAGATGGCGGCCGCTCCTTATGCTGGTGCTCCCACCTCTGCTGGCTCCCTCCACCGTGCAAAGTGAAGAGCTGCTCCTGGTCCATCCCTGCTTGTTGTGTCTAAGCCTTCGTGGGCCACCTATACTGTCGAGGCGGGGCGCGGGCCTTGGGTTTGGCACACGTGCACTAGACCACCTGGCCATTTATTTGCTGCAGCGGAGAAATGTATGAAGGGCATTCCGTATTAATTGCAGAAAAAATCAGCCGCCAATTTGAAAAGAAAATTATCCGTATGGGGGGAGGGAATGAATACACGAGATATTCTACGTGGCGGTCTATCCTGGCGCCGGCTGTGTGGTCCGGCTCTGCTCCATTCCCTGTATCCTGTGTCCTCCGACCCTGCCTATTGTCACTGTGTGAATGACACCTGCCACCTCTTGTCCTTCTCCGTCAAGGTCTCTGCTGCGGGGAGGAAGCCGACTGAGCGGCCATGGAAATTTGTCATAATGACTAAATCTGAATGACACAGTAAATGGAAATACTTAATGGAGGCAGCAGCGTCCTCGCACGGCGTAATGAATTAATCCCACATGGCGTCTCCCGAGCTGCGGGGCCGGGGATTACAGGGGCTAATGAGTCTGTGAGGCTGATGGACATATAAGGGAAGGTTTTAGGGACAGAGCACATATCCTACAAGGCAGGGAGGGCGGGGGGGCATAGCACAGGGCCGGTCACATTCTGGGGGGCACATCACCGGCATGCTACTGCCAGCGTGACTAAGCTTTTTATGCACCCTTTTACAGTTTTGGATCTTATTGTATCCGGGACACGAGCGCGCACCTTCTCGGTACCTTTACCATTCGCCGTCCAAACCAAAGTCGGGTCAGTGTTTCCATAAACCCAGTAAGAAATATGACAACTATGGAAAAGTCTTATCAGTCAAAGACCTATATCTAAATACAGAGACCCGGACCTATACTAAATCAGAGCCCAGACCCTTTTCTAAAGAGAGACCCGGGCCTATATTAAATCGAGACCCGACCTATATTTTAAAACAGAGACCCAGACCTATATGTAAATGCAGAGACCAGACCCATATTAAATCAAGACCCCAACCCTTTTCTAAATCAGAGACCGGACCTATATCAAAATGCAGAGACCCCGACCCCTTTTTAAAAGAAAGGGCCAGGACCTTATCTAAAATGCAGAGACCTGGACCTATATCTAAATGCAGAGACCCGGACCTATATCTAAATGCAGAGACCCAGACCTATATCTAAATGCAGAGACCCGGACCTATATGTAAATGCAGAGACCCGGGGCCCTTTTTAAATCAGAGACCCCGCCTATACTAAACAGAGCCCCGACCTATATCAAATGCAAGACCCAACCTTACTAAATCAAGACCCCGGGCCTAACTAAATCAGAGACCAGGGGCCTATATCTAAATGCAGAGCCCCGACATATAATAAATCAGAACCCGACCTTTTCTAAATGCAGAGACCCGGACCTATATGTAAATGCAGAGACCCGGGGCCATATAAATGCAGAGACCCCGGACTAATTTTTAAATGCAAGACCGGACCTATTTAAAAAGCAGGACAGGGGGGGGGCAAAAACCCCTTTAAATGCAGAGACCCAGACCTATATCTAAATGCAGAGACCCAGACCTATATCTAAATGCAGAGACCCGGACCTATATCTAAATGCAGAGACCCAGACCTATATCTAAATGCAGAGACCCGGACCTATATCTAAATGCAGAGACCCGGACCTATATCTAAATGCAGAGACCCGGACCTATATCTAAATGCAGAGACCCAGACCTATATCTAAATGCAGAGACCCAGACCTATATCTAAATGCAGAGACCAGGACCTATATCTAAATGCAGAGACCCAGACCTATATCTAAATGCAGAGACCCAGACCTATATCTAAATGCAGAGACCCGGACCTATATCTAAATGCAGAGACCAGGACCTATATCTAAATGCAGAGACCCGGACCTATATCTAAATGCAGAGACCCGGACCTATATCTAAATGCAGAGACCCAGACCTATATCTAAATGCAGAGACCCGGACCTATATCTAAATGCAGAGACCCGGACCTATTTAAATGCGAGACCCCAAACCCTTATCTAAATCAGAGACCCGGACCCCTATCTAAATCAGAACCCGGGGCCTATACTAAAAGAGAGACCCGGACCTATATCTAAATACAGAGACCCAGACCTATATCTAAATGCAGAGACCAGGACCTATATCTAAATACAGAGACCCGGACCTATATCTAAATGCAGGAACCCCGGGCCTATATTAAATGCAGAGACCGGACCTATATTAAATGCAGAGACCGGGCCATACTAAATGCAGAACCCGGACCTATATCTAAATCAGAGCCCGGACTATATCAAATGCAGAGACCCAGACCTATATCTAACGGCAGAGACCCAGACCTATACAAAATGCAGGACCGGACCTATATCAAAAGCAGAGCCCGGACCATATCAAATCAGAGACCCGACCTATAAAATCAGAACCCGACCTATATCTAAATGCAAAAACCCGGACCATATCTAACGGCAAAACCCGGACACGACCGGGGCAAACATTGCACATTTTACAAATAGGCTGAACCGGATGGACGTCTTGTCTTTTTTCAGCCTTACAAACTATGTAACTATGTAACTGTCCGCAGAGCAAAGCAAAGCTTACATTTTCCTTAGGTTTTTAGTTGTGAAATATAAAAAAAAATTGAATTATTATTTATTTTAGCGCACCATTGAGTTTAGGGCATTGAGGGGGGTCACATACATAACATAGGGCAAAAAAGTAAATGATAACGAGAATGATTTAAAATTGGACAGAGGGAGAGAGGGCCCCGCCCGCAAGAGCTTTCAATTTCAAGGAAGGGGGAAAGAAAAGCAGGTGAGGGCGACATGTTTTGGGGGGTTAGGGGCACAGCAGGGTATGTAGGTAAAACATCCCCGGGGGTTCGAATGGGATAGGGCTGTAGTTCTTAAGTTTAATTTGTACAGTGTAAATTTGGGAAAAGGTGATTTATTAAATGTAACTCCAAAGAAAAGGGTTTTTTTTGTTTTGGATAGTGCAAGAAGGGTTTTTTACATTTTTTTTGGCGTCTGTGCCCCTTTTTTAAGAAGATTTCCCCCCTATTTTCACCTCTTGTGCTGTTGGGCATCCCTGGAACTTGTCTTTCCAAAATATTTATCTGCTTTTAAAAACCATGGAATTTAAAAAGTCCCCACAGGCCCCAAAAGTCTCCGTTTTTAACGGGGGAAGATGAAAGTCAGGGGGTTTGTAAGCCCCGTATGGGCTCCTAAAAGAGAGGATTTTTGGTTGCTTCGGGAAGCGGGTTAAAAAAGTGGAGGGGAGTCTGATGTTTAATGTTGCCATTTCCTGAACGCAAGCAGGGGGTTTTAAACCCCCTTAACGCCCTTTGGGGATGTTGGATACGTCCTGAGGATCGCGCAAATTTTAAAAGCGGGGTTTTTCCCGCGTTTGGCGCGGGGTTCGGGCTGATATTACAGCTGACATCCCGCAGCGTGGCCCCCCCCCCGGATCGCCCGGGGGGGGGGGGGGGGGGGGGGGTTAAAACCCCTTAATTATGGACCTTGGGGGGTCCCCAAAAATTAAGGGGACGCGGAGGAGATCGGGCAACCTTTCCGGCTCCTGCCCCCCTACAGACACCAGGAGGGCAGGGGAATGCCCCCAGAAATCCCTTTTCCGGGTTGTCTGTGACGTACGACCCCCGGCCCCGTCCCCTGTGGGCCCCCCCCCGGCTTTCGGGGACTGCAGTTTCCATAGGAACCAGTCATAGCAAAAAGGGTTGCATTGTTTTCCTTTTTAAATTTGAGAGATCTAAAGATCTCTCTTTCAAACCCCCTATGGGGAAAAGTAAAATAAAAATGTAAAAAATAAAAAAAAAGAAAAAAAACTGAAAAACAAGAAATAAAAAAAAACCAAAAATAAAATAAAAATATTTTTCACCCCCCTTTTTCCCTTTCCCAAACGCCAATCGCCCAAAAAAAAAGTTTCAAAAATAAAAAAAAGTCCCCCTTTTTGGTTTACCCTTTGCGTGGGGTAAAACCTCCCTATAAATTTTGTCATGAAAAATTTTAAACCCCTTTTACGGTGAACGCCTTTTAAAAAAAACAACCAAAAAAATATCACAAAATTTAAGATTATTTTTTCTCCCCACACAAAAAATAAAATTTAAAAGTGTTTCAAAAACGCCTAAAAAACCCAACGTTGTACCAATTAAAAGTCCATTCTTTCCCGCAAAAAAAACTCCTAACAAACCCCTGTATACGGAAAAAAAAAAAAATTATGGCTCTCAAAAGATAGCGATGCATAAAATTCTTTTAACACCTAAAAAACATTTTTTTTTTAAAAAGGTACTTCACAAAAAAAAACTTTTTTAAATTTGGGGGTTACCCCAAATTAATCGTACCCGACCCACAGATTTAAGCAACTTTTTTGGGGATACGCCCCAGGAGCGCTGTTAAAAATAAAAAATAAAAACACTACTGGGATTGCGTATTTTTTTCACTCTCCCTTTCCAAAAAAAACGGTTTTAAAAACCTTTTCAAAAAGTTTTGCCCCCCAAAAAATAAAAACCAATTTAAAAACTAAAAATCTTCCCGAAAAAATAACAAGCCTTTACAGCCCTTTACACAAAAAACAAAAAAAATTTTTGGCTCTCAACTTTGGCATGCAAAAATGTTTTTTCCCTTTTTAAAATAAAAGTGTTTTTATTGAAATAAAAGCAGTAAAAAAAAAAAAAATTAAAAAATTTTGGGTTTTGGGCTGTAAGGTATCGACCTGTGAGTAATACTAGAGGGTCTATTTTAATTTGCAGATTTCCCGCTAAAAAAAATAAAAAAAAAAAAAAAACATTTACCGGGGATTGCTGATTTTTTTTCAAAACCCTCACAAAAACCTTAATAAAAAGTGAACAAAGTTTTGTTTTGCACCCCAAAATGGAAACCAAAAAAAACATAAATTTTCCCCCCGCAAAAAAAAAGGGCCCTACACAGCTCTGCACACAGCAAAAAAAAAAAGGGTTTTTACTTTTCAGGAAAAAAACATTTAAAAAAGCAATTTTTATAGACCCCATTTATATTGTGGGAAAAAAATAATAAAAAATAAAAAAAAAATATAAAAAAAAATTTATACCATTGCAATTGTACCGACCCCCTAGAAAAATTATCACATTTTATTTACATGCACGGGGGGAACGCTGTAAAATTGAAGCCCAAAAAAAAAAAATGGGGGAAAATAAGTTTCCCCCCCCCCCCCTTTTTTATGGGCCCAAAGCTAAAAAAAACCATGGAACAACCTGTTTCAACCCAAAATGGGACAATTTCACCCCCAGATGAGATCCCTGAGGGGTGTTTAATCTAAAATGGGGCGACTTTTGGAAGGTTTCACCTGTTCTGGTTCTTTGGGGGGTTTGCAAAGCGACATGGGCCCCCCAAAATCTCGTTCCAAAAGCCAAAAAAGGCCCCCCTCCCCCCTTTTACGCCCTTTCCATGCGCCCAAACACATTTACACCCAATGTAGGGGATTTTCCCAACTTTGGAAAAAAATTTTCTTAACAAGTTTTTTGGGGGTTTTTTTTTCCAGGATTCCTTTAAATATGAAACATTTTAAGCAAAATTGCAGATTTTTAAAAAAAAAATTTTCATGGTAAGGGTTTAAAAAAAAAAGTGGAATCACCTTTTGGGGTCGTTTAAATCACTACCACCTGGATATATTCCAAAAAGGGGGTTGTTTTTCCAATAGGGGTTTTTTTAGGGGTTTTTTATTAAGGGTTTTTGCACCTTAGGGCCTCTTCCCAAAACCCGAAATGGGCCTAAATAAAAATTGCCAAATTTAAAATGAGGGCCCCAGAGTCCAGTAGGTGTCCTCCTATTCTGGGGTTATGGTTGAACCCAAAAAATGCACTAGGGCCACATATAGGATATTTTAAAAAACCCGGGAGACCTGGAGGAAAAAGATATTACAAATTTCTTTTTTCTAGTCAATTTTTCCGTTTTCCCCGTTAATTTAAAGGAAAAAATATTTTAAAATTTTGCAAAAAAAAGTGAAATTTTAAATTTCACCTCCAAATTTTCTTTAATTTTGTGAAATTTTCTTAAAAGGGTTTTAAAAACTTCCCAAACACTGTTTAAAAAAATTTAAACCTTTAAGGGGTATCTAACATGCAGGCCCCTCAAAGCCACCAGGAATGGACTGGGCCCCCAAAAAAAAGGATATTCCCCAAAATTTTTTTGAAAATGTGAGAAAAATTTCTACTTTAAAATTTTTAAGCCCTTTTTTAATTAAAATAATAAAAAAAGGACATTTAAAAAATGATGCCCAAAAAATAGTGGGCATATGGTGATGCTATTTTATAAACTATTTTGTGGGAAAAATTTTATGGCTTGGGACGCAAAATTTTTGAACTTTCAAAATCACAGATTTTTCTAATTTTTCATAAATTTTTTTTTATTTTTCAAAAAAAAAAAAAAGGTTGTATGGATAAAATTTTCTTACTAACTTAAAACACAATGTGTCCCCGAGAAAACAATCTCAGAATCAAAAGGAAAGGTAAAAGTGGGCAAAAAGTTTAAATTTTACATAAAGTGAAAAATGCCAGTTTTTAAAAAAAAGGGCTGTGTCAGGAAGGCCCAAAAAAATGGGGGGGGTCCTTAAGGGGTTTTAACTGGATACTGACCAGGGGTCCCTTTTTTTTTTTCCCCTTTGTACCCTTTGGGGGTTTAAAAACTTCTAATTTTCTGTCGGTTAAACCCACAACTTTTTTTTTTAAACCTTTTTTTTTACTACATGGGGCTTTATTTTTCATGTCATTTTTCCATTTTTTTTTCCCTTTTTTTTTTTGGAAAAAGAAAAGGGAAAATTTTGGGAAAAAAGAAATAAAACAAAACCTAAAACAGTCTGGTTCCCATTATTTCATTTTTAACAAGAAAAAAATGGGCGCATTTTACTGAGTTTTTTAAAGTAACATGGGAAAAGGGAAAAAAAAATAAAAAAAGGAAAAGTTTCCTTAAATTTTTTTTTAAAATTTTTTTTTTAAACAAGAAAAGTGCCGCATTTTACATTAGATTTTTAGTAAAATGGAAAAAATAGTCTGATTCCCATTTTTTAATTTTTAACAACAAAAGTTTCGTATTTTACATTAGATTTCTTTTTTTTAAAAAATGTAATAGTTGAAAGGAAAATGGAAAAAAAAAGTCTGATTCCCATTGTTTAATTCTTAACAACAAAAGTGCCGCATTTTACATTAGATTTTTTATGAAAATTCGAAAAAAAAATGTTGATTCCCATTTTTTAATTTTCAACAGCAAGAGTTCGCATTTTACCTAGGATTTGTTTAAAAAAAAAAAACAATTAATAGTTGAAAGGAAAATGTAAAAGAAAAGTCTGATTCCCATTTTTTTAATTTTTAACAAGAAAAGTGCTGCATTTTGCATTCGATTTTTTAAAATAATATGAAGGAAATTGTTCAAAAAAAAAATGAAAAAAGTCTGTTTCCTTTTTTCTATTTAAAAAAAAAAAAAGAAAATGGTGCCTTTTACGTGAGATTATTTTTTAAAGTAACATGAAGGAAAATAGTAAAAAAAAAACCTTAAAGTCTGATTAACATTTTTTTTATTTTTTTAAACCAGAAAAATGACGACTTTTACGTTTAGATTTTTTATGATTTGAAGGAAAATGGAAAATAAACTTTGAAAAAGTCTTTTCCCCTTTTTTTTACAATTTTTTTTAAACAAGAAAAGTGGTTCATTTTGCATTATTTTTTTAATCTATATTAAGGAGAATGGTAAAAATTTAACTTTTTTTAAACTGGAAAAGTGGCACTAAAATAAATATTGTAATTGTGTAACTTTTCCATCTTGAACGATTATATAAAGTTTTAGGCTTGCGGGGGCGGGGCTAAAAGTTACGTTTCAGGCTGTTATTTTTATTAATTCATTTTTTGGTTTATTGCATTTTTTTTTTTATACTTTGTTCTCCCCATAAGGTCAGAAAGAGACCTTTAGAGAGCATTCTTTTTGCTGATTTACCCTGTAGCTGGCGCTGGTATACTTGCCTCTGTTAGGCTATGTTCATATGACTTATTGTTTTGCACTGAAGTAGGCGCTTTTATCACAGCAGAAATGTGTGTTTGCAGACGTGTTTTTTTTCATGCGTTTTCACCGGTGTTTTTTTCACTTGATGCACCTTTTTCCTGCTTATTTTCAGTTGTTTTTCTCAGTATAGGGAACTTCATTGTTAGAGTCCATGTATTGATGCGTTTCACGCTGATTTTGGTCCTGCACACAATACAACAGTGCGCAAAAAAGTGTAGCTGTATGCCTGATGCCCATTTTTGTCCATTTAAGTCAATGGGACCCCAACGTCACTTTTTGGTCACACATTTTGAGTTTTGCACAACAAAAAGTGCCTAAAAAGAGGCCGTATGAACTCAGCCCTGCAGGAGGAATACAGCCCCCAGCATCGACTGCAGAGCTGATCTGGGTCTGATAAGTTACCGGGCCCCGGTGATCATATGACCGCCGAAGAGCAGGAAGTCGGAAGGCTTCCTTCCTGGCTGTGAGTTTCTGGACCGAGTGGTGTGGAGGTGTGTGCCATAGCTTCAACTCCAAGATGGCTCATTGAGCGCTGTATACAGGGAGGGATTGTAATAAATCGGCCCTGCCTTCTCAGTGGAAAGTCTGCCTGCAGATCACAGCTGAGATGTGAATCCTATATAAAATATAACTTTTAATGATATCCTTAAAAAACTAAAGAAAACACTCACCCTAATATTAACTGAGTACTAGGATCCTACTTAAGTAGGGCGAACACTCCGAAAAGGGCGGCCCCAACCATGAACCTCCTACCCAGCCCTAGGATTCCATAGGACAAAGATAGACTGTAGCACTAACAAAAACAAAGAAACAAAAAGAAAACTACTGAGTGGAATGACATAAATATCTAATAGGTAAATGCAAATCACATTGTATAATTATATACATTTATTTGCATTTTGCTGGGAGAAATAAGCCTTTGATCCCCTCTGGCAAAACAAGATTGGGGCCCAAAATATTGAACCTGTTTGGTCTAAAACTCACCTTTTTGCCCATAGGTTATATGGACAAAAATGAGTTTTAAAACCAAAAAAGTTTCTTTCATGGGGCCCCTTAATATTTGGGGGCAAAGCCTTTTTGGGCAAGCCAGCAGTCGACGTTTTTTGTAGTTGATGATGAGTTTGTACATGTCAGGAGGTTTTTTGTCCCTCCTTTTTGAGATAAACTCTAAATTTTTAAAAGATTTTGAGGCTGTCGCTTGGCAATGGGCTTAAATCCCTCCAAAAGTTTTCTATGGGATGAAGGTTGGAGTGGTAGGCCCTCCTGACTTAATGTGCTTCTTTTTGGCCCCCCCTTTTTGCCGGTGTATGTTTTGGGTCATTTTTTGTTGGGAAAACCAGCCACGGGCCATGTTGAATGTCGGTGGAGGGAAAGGAGGTTGTTTTACTCGTGGGGGATGTTCTTTGGGTGTTGGCATTGGGGTTCTTCCTTCCAACAAGGGGAAGTTGAGTTTAAACCAAAGAAGCAATTTTTGTTCTCTGACCACTGCCCCCTCCCCAACACTACAGAATTCCCAAGTGTTCTTTGGGAAAAATTTGGCGGGTGACTGGCCTTTTTGGCAGGGGGGCCTTGCCGGGGGAATGTGCTCCATGGTTTTCTTGGTGTGTTGGTCCCATGCCTTAAGTCAGTAAAAGTTCCCCCCCCGTCAGGGGGTCCTAGGCAGTTTTATCGGCCTGGATTAAAACCCCTGTGCCCAAAACCTCCCGGGTCCAGGCCCCTGCCCCGCACCGATGCCTTCGCTGCTGTGGTCCAGTCCGGGTCGACAGCGGGGGCCGGGTTCTCTTAGGCTGGGGCCCGGCGGGCCCCCCGTGCTATCTGGCAGGGCGGATGTAATTCCTCATCACGCCCTGCCTGTCCTCGGGTGCACGCGTCATGGCTGTGCGCCCGAGGAGCTGCCGGAGGAGCGCGGGGCTGAAGAGGCGGAGCCGTTGCCGGGGGATTTTTAAAGGTGAGTATTAATGTTGTTATTTTTATAGCGTTTCCCTTTGCTAGTGCCTCTTATAAATCTTGTGCCCCTTTTACCTGCCTGACCCCAAACTCCCCCTTTTAAAACTCCCTGTGCCCCTATTACCTTCCTGAGCCAATTTATACCTCCCTGTGCCCCTATATGCCTGCCGAGCCCTAAATCCCTGCCTGAGCCCCTTTATACTGCCGGGCCCCCTTATACTGCCTGTGCCCTTTATTGCCTGACCCCCTTATCCCCTCCTTTTTGCCCTATATCCCTCCCTGTGCCCCCTAAAACCCTGCTGAGCCCTTTTATCCCTCCCTGTGCCCCCTTATACCTGCCGAGCCCCTGTTTACTCCCGTCCCCCTTATACCTGCCTGTGCCCCTATATACCTGCCGGTGCCCCTATATCTATATACCAAAACTGGAGTGCCCTATATTTATACCTGCTTGAGGTGACCCTATATCTATGTACTTCCCTGAGAGTTCCCAATCTATATTACTGCAGAGAGTAACCCATACTTTATACCTGCCGAGTGCCCTTTTTTATTACCTGCCTGGAGTGACCCTATATCTTAACCTGCCTGATAGTGCTTTATCTTATACCTGCCTAGGTGACCCTTATTTATTACCTGTCTGCAGTGACCTATATCTATTCCCTGCCTGACATTGACCCTATATTTTTAAATACTGTTAAGTGCCCCTATATTTATTTACTGCTAATTGGGGGACTTATATACCTAAAAGTAAGGAGTTGGGGAAAAGTGAGGATTCAAGATATTTGTGCCAAAAATTAGGGAGAGTTTTGGCCGGGGCAATCGCATAAAGGTTGAACGGTTGGGAAGAAAAGGGGAAAGGGGTGAACGACGTGATCAGAAAGCGTCTCCGGTGAGTTACAAAAATGTAACGAGGGTAACACTTATATGTCTGCAGGGTTACATACAACTAGATTACCATATAGGCCCTGTTGGCGGGGTATATGTAATAGAGCCTGGTACAGCTGTAGTCACATGGGGGGGTTTTCTGGCGGATTTTTTGTTTTTAGAAATATTTTTGGGGTTTTTGTTTTTAGGGGGTTTTTTTTAGAACATCTTGCCCTGTAATTTGCTCCTTTGTAGGGGGATGTTTTGGTGATGTTATTTAGGGTTTTCCTTTTCATAGGAGGGGAGGTTTTGAAAAAAGTAAATTTGTGCGATTTCCATTGTGGAAACGGAGGGGGAAAATGGACGGGACTGGGGAAATGTGCAAAAAAAAATTAGTGCGGAAAAGAAGGTTTTTCTCTTTTAAAAAACACACCCGCAGCTACAATGAGGCGGCGAAAAATGCCGTGTGAACCCCCCCTATGAGCAAAACCCACAAAGGGGCCCCGGATGATTTAGGACCCTAGAAACGCCCCTGCCCTGTGTAGTTTTGGTGATTTCCCCTTTCCATTTTTTTGGGGATCCCCCAAGGGGTTTTGAGGGCCCCAAAAGGGGGCATTCATATTTTTTTTCCCATTTTTTCTTTTGAAAAAGCGCTCTTTTATAGGTTCCACTTATGGGTTTGGTACCCCATTAGCTTTTGCAGGGTCTGATTTTTTCCTGAATCCTTAAAAAAGCTTTTGGTTTCCCCATGTTGTAGAGGTTAAGTTGACTGAGGTTGTGGCAGGAGCCTTTTATAAGGGGACTTTTGTAAGACAGTGTTGTAATGCATAAAAAAGTTAAATTAGGAGCCCCTTAACTGGGCTGTAGGGCCAGAACTCTTAATGGTTGGTAGGGTCAAATACATTTCTTAGCAAAATGCAAATAAATTTATATTTTTTATACAACGTGATTTTCTGGTTTTATTTTGGTTTTTCTTTCTTTCAATGTTAAAAATTTAAATTTCCCCCTTAAAATTACAGGGCTGTTATTCGTTTTCAGGGGAAACTTACAAATCAGCAAGGGTCAAATACTTTTTCTTCAGCAAAATGCAAATACATTTAATAATTTTTTACAAAGTGTTTTTTTTGGGTTTTATTTTGGATATTCTCTTCCCAATGTTAAAAAATTAAACCCACCCTTAAAATTTTGAATGTTATGCTTTGTCAGAGGCAAAAATTTCAAATCAGAAGGGGGGAAATACTTATTTTCTCAGAAAAAACAAAAAAAAAAGTTTTTAATTTAACAATGTGATTTTCTAGATTTTTTTTTGGATATTTTATCTTTCAATGTTAAAAAATTAAATACCCCTTAAAATTACCGACGTTCAGTCTTTGTCAGCGGGCAAAAAAACAAATCAGAAGGGGTCAAATACTTATTTTTCTCAGGAAAATGCAAATTTTAAATTTTTTCATTTATTCAATGGATTTTCTGGATTTTATTTTTAAAATATTCCCTCTCTCAATGTTAAAAATTAAACCACCTTAAAAATTAAGACTGTTTAGTTTTGTCAGTGGGAAAATTACACAACCCGCAAATATCAAATATTATTTCTCTCAGCAAAAGAAATAAATTACATAATTTGTAAAAGTGATTTTCTAGATTTTATTTTGGATATTTTTTCTCTATGTTAAAATTAACCTACCCTTAAAGTTATAGACGGTCATTTTTGTCGTGGGGGAAAATTACAAATCGCAAGGGGTCAAATAATTATTTCCCCTTTACTGTACATGTGAAATACTCATTGAAAAACGCGTGGTTTTCGACAGTAGGATAGGACCTGTGGTGTGGACGCAGCCCTTATAGAAGAATTCAGCGCTATTTACATAATAATAATAATAAACCCTAGAACCCTGACAGCAGCTCACGCCCTTCTTTCCAGGGAGAAAGGCACGAATTGTTCCCAGAAAAGCATCGCCGAGCACTTTTGTCGGGGCAGGAACGCCCCCCGGGGTAAATCTTTGGGGGAGCTTGGAGCAAAACCAAATCGAATAGTTCATCAGAGAGGCTAATTACACTTGTGAGCAATCCGAAGCAAACGCCTGCTTTAATCCGCCGCTATTAACCTCTTCTTAACACTTCCATACTTGGAGCAGAGCGACGGCTCTGAAGGGCTATGTTTAGACAAAACCTGAAACACAACCTTGATAAGGTCGTGCCTCCCGATCTTGACCCATTCAGGGGGTTTTTAAATCCCTTGAAGTGTCATTAAAGATGCAGCGTAATCTAATTAAGAAGAGGGGCCAAGAGCAACCGGCCCCGAAAAGAGGGTCAAAACCGGGAAAGGGGGGGGCTGCAACTACAACTCCCAGCATGCCCTGCCAGCCGGTGGGAGATTTATGTGCTGCCAAGATTTATTCATACTTATTGTCATTGTGCAAAAAGGAAAGATTTGCCATTGTTTGTGATCCTTTCGGTTTTCTGGAGGGCGCTGCACCCCTCAAGCCGCTGGACTGTGTGATCACTGCGGTGTATATGTTACATAGTTAGTAAGGCCGAAAAGGAAAGACATCCATCCAGTTCAGCCTTCAATGTTGATCCAGAAGAAGGCAAAAAAACCCATGTGGTAGCAAACAATTGTCCTTATTATTAGGGAAAAAAAATTCCTTCCCAACTCTAATCAGGCATCAGAATAAATCCCTGGATCAACGACCCCTCTCCAGAGTCCTGTTACTTTTAACTTGGTTATAAATTTTTACATTAGAAATGTCTCCAGACCTTCTCCAGAATCCTGGTCACTATAACCCGTTATATTATTACATCTAGAAGTGTTTTCCAGACCCTTCTCCAGAATCCGGCACTCTTAAAACCTGTTATATTATTTACATCTTTGAAATGTATCCAGAAACCCTTTTCCAGAGTCCTGTTCACTATAACTTGTTATATTTTTACATCTAGAAATGTCTCTTCACCCCTTTTCCAGAATCCCGGTCACTATAATTGTTTAATATTACATCTAGAAATGTCTCCCGACCCTTCTCCAGAGTCCTGATTTACTTTTAACTTGTTATATTATTCATCTAGAATGTCTCCGACCCTTTTTCCAGAATCCCGGTCACTATTACTTGTCTATTATTACATCTTGATGGTATCCAGACCCTTCTCCAGAATCCTGGTCACTATAACTGTTATATTTTACATCTAGAACTGTACCCCGACCTTCTCCAGAAGTCCTGTTCACTATAACTTGTTATATTATTACATCTAGAAATGTTCCAGACCCTTCTCCAGAATCCGGTCACTATAATTGTCATATTATTACATCTTGAAATGTCTCCAGACCCTTCTCCAGAATCTGGCACTATAACTGTTATATTTTACATCTAGAAACTGTATCCGACCTTCTCCAGAGTCCCGTTCACTATAACTTGTTATATTATTACATCTAGAAATGTCTCCAGACCCTTCTCCAGAATCCGGTCACTATAATTTTCATATTATTACATCTAGAAATGTCTCCAGACCCTTCTCCAGAGTCCTGATTACTATAACTGTTATATTACTACATCTAGAAATGTTCCGGGACCTTCTCCAGATTCCTGTTCACTATAACTTGTTATATTATTACATCTAGAAATGTCTCCAGACCCTTCTCCAGATCCCGGTCACTATAACTTGTCATATTATTACATCTGAAATGTCTCCAGACCCCTTTTTCGAGTCCTGATCACTATACTTGTTATATTATTATCTTAGAAATGTGTCCAGACCCTTCTCCAGAATCCTGGTCACTATAACTTGTTATATTATTACATTTTAGAAATTTTATCCAGACCTTTTCTCCAGAATCCCGGTCACTATAACTTGTTATATTATTACATCTAGAAATTTTCCAGACCCTTCTCCAGAATCCTGGTCACTATAACTTTTTTATTTTACATCTAGAAATGTCTCCAGGACCCTTTTCCCGAATCCTGGTCCTTAACTTGTTATATTATTACATCTAGAAAGTATCCAGACCCTTCTCCCGAATCCGTTCATATAACTTGTTATATTTTACATCTGAAATGTCTCCAGACCCTCTCCAGAATCCGGTCACTATAACTTGTTCTATTATTACATCTAGAAATGTATCCAGACCCTTTCCAGAATCCCGGTCACTTAAACTTGTTCCCTATTATTTCATCCTAGAAATGTATCCAGACCCTTTCCAGAATCCCGGTCACTTTAACTTTTCTATTTAAATTTCATCTAGTACCACTTTCTCCCGAATCCCGATCAATATAAACTTGTTATATTTATTAATCTAGAGAAATGTATCCGACCCTTCTCCAGATTCCGGTCACTATAACTGTGTCTTTATTACATCTTTGGGAAAAAGTATCAGACCTTCTCCAAAAATCCCTGGTCACTATAACTTGTTCTATTATTTACATCTGGAATCTATCCAGACCCTTCTCCAGAAGCCTGGTCACTATAACTTTGTTTATATTATTACATCTAGAAATGTATTTCCCGAAACCTTCTCAGAATTCCTGGACACTAATACTTGTTATATTATTACATCTAGAAATGTATCCAGACCCTTCTCCAGAAACTGGTCACTATAACCTGTTTTTATTATTACATCTTGAAATGTATCCAGACCCTTCTCCAGAAACCTGGCCACTATAACTTTTATATTATTGCATCTAGAAATGTATCCAGACCCTTCTCAGGGGTCCTGGTGACTATTAACTTGTTTATTATTTTACATTCTAGAAATGTATTTCCCGACCCTTTTCCGAATCCTGGTCACTATTACTGTTATTTACATTTAGCAATGTATCCAGACCCTTCTCCAGAATCCTGGTCACTATAATTGTTATATTATTACATCTAGAAATGTGTCCAGACCCTTTCTCCAGAATCCTGGTCACTTTAATTTGTTATATTATTACATCTAGAAAAGTATCCAGACCCTTCTCCAGAATCCTGGTACTTGAACCTGTCTTTTATTTCATCTAGAAATGTATCCAGACCTTCTCCAGAATCCTCACTATACTTGTTATATTATTACATCTAAGAAATGACTCCAGACATTCTCCAGAATTTCCCCGGTCAATTAAACTTGGGTTCTTTTTACATCTAGAAATGTATCCAGACCCTTCTCCAGAATCCCGGTCACTATAAGATGTTATATTATTAATCTAGAAATGTCTCCGACCCTTTTTCCCGAGTCCTGATCACTATAATTGTTATATTATTACATCTTAGAAAATGTTATCCAGACCCTTCTCCAGAGTCCTGGTCACCCATAACTTGTTTTATTTATTACATCTAGAAATGTATCCACACCCTTCTCCCGAATCCTGGTCCCTATAACTTGTTATATTATTACATCTAGAAATGTATCCAGACCCTTCTCCAGAACCGGTTTTCCTAATAACTTGTTATTTTTATTAAAATCTGAAATGTCTCCCGATCCTTCTCCAGATCCCGTCACTATAACCTGTTATATTATTACATCTGGAAATGTATCCAGACCCTTCTCCAGAATCCCGGTCACTATAACTTGTTCTAGTATTTCATCTGGAAATGTATCTAGACCCTTCACCAGAAGCCTGGTCACTATAACTTGTTATATTATTACATCTAGAAATTTTTTCAGACCCTTCCAGAATCCTGGTCACTATAAACTTGTTTATATTACAATCTAGAAATTTTATCCAGACCCTTCTCCAGAGTCCCTGGTCACTATAACTTGTTTATTTATTACATCTAGAAATGTATCCAGACCCTTCTCCAGAAATCCAGGTCCTATAATTTGTTATATTATTACATCTAGAAATGTATCCAAAACCCTTCTCCAGAATCCAGGTCATATAATTTGTTATATTTTTTACATTAGAAATGTTATCCAGACCCTTCTCCAGGTCCTGGGGCACTATAACTTTTTTATTATTTTCTGTTAGAAAATGTATCCAGACTCTTTTCCCAGATCCGGTCACTATAAATTGTTCTATTATTTACATCTAGAAATTGTATCCAGACCCTTCTCCAGAATCCTGGGGCACTATGTTTTGTAGAAATTCTTTCTCTGGAGTAGGGATGCCATTGTCTGGATCCAGTCCCGGGTATAAATAGATTTGGGGAGGGTTCTATTGACCCTGATATATTTGAACATATTTATTATGTCCCCAAAACTGTCCACAATATTCCATTTGTGGTCTGACCAGTGACTTGTTTAAAGGGATCGTGTGCATCTATGCCCGTTTGCATTAAACTTGTAATACTAAGCAGCAGTGACAGTGACACTGTTCACACCATGAAGCAAAACAAAGGTACGTCCGGCTCCTTTCTCCCCAGAATACCCCGGCTCTCTACGGAGAGGACACCTACAGTTGAAACCAGCAGTTTCCATCCCCTCTGTATAAAGCCCCATCTGCAGGTTTCTCCCTCCCTCTATATAAAGCCCCCTCTGCAGGTTTCTCCCTCCCCTCTATATAAAGCCCCATTCTAGTTTTTTCCCTCCCTCTATATTAAAGCCACCTCTGCAGGTTTTTCCCTCCCCATATAAAGCTCATTGCAGGTTTTTCTACTCTCTGAATGAAATCAGAATAAACCATCCCCGTTTTAGGTCATAAGGTACAAAATTATTTCATTGCCAAATGCAGATTATGAGAGGGAAATTTTTTAAGGCTTTTTATTACTTTCTGCAAAGTCAGAAGTTTCCATGCACTGGGATGACTCCGCCTTTAAACACTTTGGGACCGCCCATATGATGATGTCATATCTTTGGAAGCTTCTGTTTATTGGCAACAGCTGAGTTAATTAGAGACACAGCTGTGGATGTATTTTATAGCATGTCAGAAACACACTGCTTCTGTGTGTAACATCATGGGAAAATCTAAAGAAAGTCTAAAGAAATCATCCAAGATATCAGGAAGAGAATTGTGGACTTGCACAAGTCTGGATCATCCTTAGGTGAAAATTCCAGATGCCTGAAGGTGCCGCATTCATCTGTTCAAACAATTATACATAAGTACAAACAAGATGGAAACATCCAGCCATCATACTGCTCAGGAAGGAGACGGGTTCTGTGTCTGACAGATGAACGTGCTTTGGTCTGACATGTGCATATCAACCCAGGAACAAAAGTAAAAGACCTTGTGAAGATGCTGGAGGAAGCTGGTAAGATTGTGTGATTATAAACAGTGAAACAAGTACTGTATCAACATGGGCTGAAAGGCCGCTCTGCCAGGAAAAAGCCATTACTCCAAAAGAAACATAGAAAAGCCAGATTAATATTTGCAAATGCTCAGACAGGTCCTGTGGTCTGACGAAAATAAAATTTAACTGTTTGACCATAATGACCATCGTTATGTTTGGAGGAAAAAGAAAGAAGCTTGGAAGCCTAAGAACACCATCCCAACTGGGAAACACAGGGATGCATCATGTTGTGGGGTTGTTTTGCTGAAGGAGGGACTGGTGCACTTCACAAAATAAATGGCATCATGAGGAAAGTAGATTATATGGCAATACTGAAGCAACATCTCAAGACTTGGGTGGAAATGGGTCTTCCAAATGGACAATGACCCGAAGCTACTGCCAAACTGGTTACAAAGTGGCTTAAGGAGAACCAAGTCAATGTTTTGGAGCGGCCATCCCAAAACCCTGATCTCAATCCTATTGGAAATGTATGGGTAAAGCTGAAAAGGCCGGTGCGAGCAAGAGACCCCCAAACATGGCTCAGTGACCACAGTTCTGTCAGGAGGAAGGGGCCAAAATCCCTCCCAACTATGGTGAGAAGCGTGTGGAAGGATCCAGACCGTTTGACCCAAGTCCTCCAGTTTAAGGGCAAAGCCACCAAATATTAATGAAATGGAGGAAATTTCTGTCTTTGCAGAAAGTAATAAAAATGCCGTAAAAATTCTCTCTCTCATTATTCTGCATTTGGCAAATAGAAATAATTGAATTCAACCTCTACCTTTAAATATTGCTACTTTTGGGGCCGTTCCAGTTTGTTGCCATCAGGTTCCCGGGGCCCATCTCACTTCGCTATGGGGATTCTAGCTGTACCCCTGTGGTTGTCTGCTTGCTCTGCGCAGTGAGTTATGTGTGCATGTACCTGCCGCCCGGGCTCGCCGTTTACATATCACATAACTTCCGGAATCTGGGTCATTCCTGGGTAACTTCTCGCACACCTCTTGACGGTGACAAAAAGACTTGTTGAAGGAGCGGCTCAAGCTTGGTTCCTGCTGCCGCATAGGGCACAAGGGCAGCATTCACCTTAGAAGTAAACCTGAAATAAATGACATGACACCTATTAGGAAATCCTTGCTCTGCCGGTGACACAGCAGTAAAGTGCAGCACAAGGTTCCTTTGTGAGAAAATTGTACAATGATGGCGTCAGATCATTTCACGTGGGTGATTCATCCCCGAGAAGATTCTGTGGCTACAATTAGTTACATTGTCACAAGCAGAAAATCATTACGTGGAATCATTGGGTGACTTGTCCATCAGGGATGCAGGTGATGAGGTCACACAGCCCCTTCCTCACCTGTGAGCGATCCTGAGGATTAACAGTGATCCAGGTGAGAAGAGTCAGCGAACAATCTTCTGTCCGGCGAAACTCCTGCAATCATCTCAATGGGGGGAGAGAGTCACTTATGGGATCAAGAGCGTTACTTCCTATAGTTGTCAATAATTGTCCTAATTATGAGAAAACGGATAGAGAAATACAAGGTGGGACTGCGCCGTGTGAGCCGCCATTGTGTGCCGGGAACATGACATCATGCAAACGGATCAAGCGCTTTTTCGGTGTAATGCAGATGAAGTTCAGTGAATGTAACATATTGGCGCAGTGTTCTTCTTCTATATGGTCACATATGTAGAAAAGAAAAAAGGAGAAAAAGGGGGCGCACAATCGTGAAATATGTTAAAAACAATAAAAGGGGGGGGAGTAGAAAAATTCACTCCCGGTAGGGTTGTGATATATTATGAGGGCCAACGCTCATAGGCCCTAGGGGCTTTTTGCCCCGTACCCCTTTTAAAAACGGCAGCCGCGGTTCCTTCAGTGGCGGGGGGTTTCTGAAAGGATACAACTTAGACAAAGGAGATCCCGGCGACGGGAATAAAGGACGCCAGAGGTTTTGGCAAAGGAAAAAGCGTTTATTGTCAAAAAAAAGCAAAGGGTTTTTCCTTCGCTTGATTAAAACAAATTAAAAGCCTAACGCGTTTGCCTTTCTTTCACAGGCGCTTCACAGGGCAGTCCTCTGATGAAGCCCCTGTGAAGTAGGTGCGAAACGCGTTAGGCTTTTGTTTGTTTTAATAAAGGGAAAGGAAAAAAACCCTTTGTTTTTTTTAGCAATAAAACAGCTTTCCTTCGCCAACCCCTCTGGCGTCCTTGCCCTTTTATGCCCCGGGATTGCCTTTTGTTATGGTCCCATATGTAGGTGCAAAATCAGGGGTTGCCAGTGGGCAGTAGGGGGGCAGTATCCTTTGTCAGGGGGCCTAATCAAAAAGGGGCCCGCTGGTATGTCAAAAATAGGAAAATAGCAATGGGGTGGGGCCCCATTTGATTTGGCTGTATGGGGCCCTGAAACGGTTAATAAATGACTAATGGCCGCCCTGCACACAGTTCATGTGGTCTGTTCTACTTGGCTGCTTCCACACGACAAAGGACAAAATACTCGTCGGGTTCTGAGCCCTAAAAACGCGTCGTCCGACGAGTATTTGATTCGGGATTTTTTTTACTTGATTTTCACTCTTTTGCAGCAGATTCTGCCACAGATTTAGGATCCAGTTTTGCATCATAAAGCACAATTGAGTTTCCCCGGCAAAATCCGTGCACAAGGCTTTATGGTCCCATTGTGTTTAATATTAAATTTTCCACCATTTCCCGAGTGAAATCCAACAGATTAAACATCAAGGGTGACATATGATTTGTCGCCATTTTTTTGCCCGCATTAGTAGTGTAGAATGCGCCTGAATCTATGAACCTGTTCTACTGCGAGTCATAGATTTAGCGCTTTCTAGCTACAAAGCGACACCTCTGGCTCAGGTAAACCCCTTGTAAAGTGCAGTACCTGCAGTAATGGCCTGGATTTGCCGCACTGAAGCTATAAATGTGGAGATTCATACAGTTCTAGTGTGCTGCCTCCCGATCTCAGGCGCATTACAAAGTGCCGCGGGCGCCCTGTAATGTACCTGATATTGGAGTGCGCCCGGTTACAAATAGAGCGAATACCGCAGCCCCGTTCGTACATGTCGCGCCTACAGACTACAGCTCGGATTTTCAAATGAGGTCTTTGGGGCTGGGTTTCCAGTCAGTTTTGAAAATCCGATTCTGACTATAAATGCTTGCCGGGTACACGGGCCTTTAGGCTATGTCTTTACAGCGCGGTACGATTTTCAGCAGATTCAATATTTAAAATCCACCAAAAATCTGACGGTACAATAACATCTGGCGTCTCTTTAGCCCGAAAACTGGCGCAGGCCCGTTCGCTCTTTTTGTAACCAGGCGCTCTCCAATATCAGGCGCATTATCAGGCGCCCGCTGCACTTTGTAATGCGCCTGATTTCAGGGGGTGTGCGGGAGGCGTCGCACTACAACTGTACAAAGCTCCACATTTATAGCTTCAGTGCGGCAAATCCAGGCGCATTACTGCTGTAACAGGTAGAGCACTTTACAAGGGGTTTACCTGAGCCAGAAGTGTCGCTTTGTAGCTAGAAAGCGCTAAATCTATGCCCCGCAGCAGAACAAGTTCATAGATTCAGGCCCATTCTACACTACTAATGCGCGCAAAAAAATAGCTCCTGGGCACCAAAAATCATACATGTTGCCCTATGTATCCAATTATCACATTGCAAAACCACAGACTATTGCAGTAAAAACACTGTTTTGATCGCGTTTCTGTTGCGATACAGCTGCACCTTGTGAATACATCGTAATGCACCTAAAGTTAAACAGAATAGAATTGAAGGTGAAAGGCAAAAAACTGCAGCTACTTCTTGGTTGGTTTACTGTAACCAATAGTTTACGTCACTTTAAAATCACAACTGCAGAAACATTTATCTATTTATCATATCTATAGGGTGCCAGTACTACAGTTATGTATATTGCATAGAGCTGGCATTACAGCCTATTAATGACGCCATTAGTATTCAATTAGGTGAACTGTCCAGCACCATGCAAGTGCTCAACCCCAATACTGACATCTCATACCCCCCATGCTGGCAAATACAAATGCTTAAATGGCAGTTCTTAACATCATACAGAAAATCACACAGTGCACTGAAGGGGAGAATCAACTATGGGCCCCAAGAATCAACCCCACTGGTGGCCCCAAGAGCTAACTCCACTAGTGGCTCCAAGAATCAACTCCACTGGTGGGGCCTAAGAATCAACTCCACTATTAGGCCCCAAGAATCGACTCAACTATTGGGCCCCAAGAATCGACTCCACTATTGGGCCTCAAGAATCAACTATACTGGTGGGCTTCAAGAATTAGCTTCAGTGGTGGCCCCAAGAATCATCTCCACTGGTAGGGCCCAAGAATCAACTCCACTGGTGGCCCCAAGAATCATCTCCACTGGTGGGGCCCAAGAATCAGCTCCACTGGTGGCCCCAAGATTCAGCTCCACTTGTGGCTCCAAGAATCAGCTCCACTGGTGGGACCCAAGAATCAGCTTCACTGGTGGGCCCCAAGTATCAGCTCCACTGGTGGGCCCCAAGTATCAGCTCCACTGGTGGCCGCCAAGAATCAACTCCACTGGTGGACCCCAAGTATCAGCTCCACTGGTGGGACCCAAGAATCAGCTCCACTGGTGGGCCCCAAGTATCAGCTCCACTGGTGGGCCCCAAGTATCAGCACCACTGGTGGGCCCAAGAATCAACTCCACTGGTGGCCGCAAGAATCATCTCCACTGGTGGCCTCAAGAATCAACTCCACTGGTGGGCCCAAGAATCAACTATACTGGTGGGCTTCAAGAATTAGCTTCATTGGTGGCCCCAAGAATCATCTCCACTGGTGGGGCCCAAGAATCAACTCCACTGGTGGGGCCCCAAGAATCATCTCCACTGGTGGGGCCCAAGAATCAGCTCCACTGGTGGCCCCAAGATTCAGCTCCACTTGTGGCTCCAAGAATCAGCTCCACTGGTGGCCCCAAGAATCAGCTCCACTGGTTGGCCCCAAGAATCAACATCACTGGTGGCCCCAAGAATCAACTCCACTGGTGGCCCCAAGAGTCAACTTCATTGGTGGCCCCAAGAATCAACTCCCCTGGTGGCCCCAAGAATCAACTCCACTGGTGGGCCCCAAGTATCATATCCAGTGGTGACTCCAAGAATCAGCTCCACTGGTGGACCCCAAGAATCAGCTCCACTGGTGGGACCCAAGAATCAGCTTCACTGGTGGGCCCCAGTATCAGCTCCACGGGTGGGCCCCAAGTAACAGCTCCACTGGTGGCCGCCAAGAATCAACTCCACTGGTGGACCCCAAGTATCAGCTCCACTGGTGGGACCCAAGAATCAGCTCCACTGGTGGGCCCCAAGTATCAGCTCCACTGGTGGGCCCCAAGTATCAGCTCCACTGGTGGGCCCCAGAATCAACTGCACTGGTGGCCTCAAGAATCATCTCAATGGTGGCTCAAGAATCAAACTCCATGGTGGGCCCAAGAATCAACTATACTGGTGGGCTTCAAGAATTAGCTTCATTGGTGGCCCCAAGAATCATCTCCACTGGTGGGGCCCAAGAATCAACTCCACTGGTGGCCCCAAGAATCATCTCCACTGGTGGGGCCCAAGAATCAGCTCCACTGGTGGCCCCAAGATTCAGCTCCACTGGTGGCGCCAAGAATCAGCTCCACTGGTGGCCCCAAGAATCAGCTCCACTGGTTGGCCCCAAGAATCAACATCCATGGTGGCCCCAAGAATCAACTCCACTGGTGGCCCCAAGAGTCAACTTCATTGGTGGCCCCAAGAATCAACTCCACTGGTGGCCCCAAGAATCAACTCCACTGGTGGGCCCCAAGTATCATATCCAGTGGTGTCTCCAAGAATCAGCTCACTGGGTGGACCCCAAGAATCAGCTCCACTGGGGGGACCCAAGAATGAGCTTCACTGGTGGGAACCAAGTATCAGCTCCACTGGTGGGGCCCCAAGTATCAGCTCCACTGGTGGCCGCCAAGAATCAACTCCACTGGTGGACCCCAAGTATCAGCATCCACTGGTGGGACCAAGAATCTAGCTCCACTGGTGGGCCCCCAAATATCAGCTCCACTGGTGGGCCCAAGTATCAGCTCCATGGTGGGCCCCAGAAACAACTGCATGG